>WEIV01019628.1:1887-20471 GCA_013390005.1 Calyptomena viridis | reverse complement strand
CACCCGGCTCTCTATCCTCCCTTCTTGTTTATGTCCTTCAAACTCCTTCTGTTTTCAGGCTCAAGGACACACCGTCCTTGCCATCATACTGAAAGACTGGATTGTGCATGCAGGCCTCAGTGAGCACTGAATACTCTGTTTCTACTAAAATATTCTCTACAATAAACAGTTGCTTGTAATCCTTATCACAAAAGTTGGAGTTTTTTTCCTTCTCTGAGAAATTTTGGATCTGTGTGTGAGCTCTTGGCATTTAGCCAGAGATCAAACCATAACACCAATGTACCTGTAGAAGCCCTTCTCATTCTTCTCATCCCTTGCCAAATTGAGTACCATATGTGCCTTAGCTTTCCTGATCCCATCCCTACACATTCATGCAGCATCCCTATATTCTTCCCAGGTTCCCATGTCCCTAGTTCCACTGCCTGTGCATTTCCTTCTTGTACTTTAGTTTGACCAGGAGGTCCTTACTGGACCATGCTTGTTTCCTGCCTTCCTTGCCTGATCTCTTGCACATGGGAGTCAAGAGCTCTTGTGCTCTAAGAATAATGTCCTTGAAGAGCTGCCAGCTCTGTTCAGCTCCTTTATCCATGAGGGCAGTTTCCCAGGGAGTCCCATCTGTCGCAGTGGGGGTCTTGGTGGCGGAATGAAGAAGCAACACAGTTTCGTGAGGATCCTCAGGGCGAACCTGAGAGCCGTTTATTAGCTCTACTTTTATACACTTATCCTACAACTACCATTGGTGCTTGCAAGACATGTCTGTACATAATTGGCCACCTTCCTTGTGGCAGTTTAACATTGGCGCCATGAAACATAAACATATACACTATTGGTCAGGCAGCTTCACCCTGACTCCATTATCCCTAGGGCCCGGGTCACGTACACAGCTTCTGCTGAGTCATTCTTCTTAAGGTCGTACTCCCTAATCCTTGCTTCTCAGGGGCCCAGGCTGGTCAGGTTCATATCCAAGCCATCACCACAGAGGCTGACAGACCAGCTGTCAGCTGCCACAATTCCCCTTTTTTGTCTTTGGACTACAAAGGCCTCATTTATTGTCCGTCGTTGCAGCGCGCTTTGCAAACAGGAAAACAAACAAGGCACAACGAGTAAAATGACCAATACAATACATAGAATCAACACTCCTGTTTTTAACAATCCACTTACCCAACTTTCTAAGCCCCAAGAGCTAAACAACGGATTCAACTCAAACAATCCTGTGTCTTCTTGTATCTTTGTTGTTGTTTGCTGTATCTCACGAATATGTGCATGGATAGATTTCGAGTGATCTTTCAAGTCCGTGCAGCACATACCATCAAAGTCTTCACATCCATGTCCTTGCGCCAAGAGTAAAAAGTCTATTGCTGCTTTGTTCTGCAAAGTGACATGTCTTACACTATCTACATCAGTAGCTAACTGATACAAAACCTGGGATGTTATGTTGCTATTCTTTGCTACCCAACAGGCTAAGTGGTTCACCTCTCCTAAGGCCTTAGCAGCAGCTGCTCCTGCCACTAATATAGAGGTCAGGATACGCTCATATACATTCCATAGATGTACCATATGGCTACAGTCCTTCGTTACCTGAAGACTTCCCTTGAAACGCATATGTCCAAGCAAGGCACCATAATTTAACACATCTTTAAAAGGCAGGCTGAGGGTATTCAGTCTGCCAAAGGTGCATGGACCACCTATTGCTTTGCCTGGAATACCTGGCCAGGCATGGTCTCCACAAATCGAAAACAGTCCTGGTGGCAATCTTTGGGATGCAGCAAATCCTGGGGCTGGACCCAATCCACCCCCATCCACTAATTCCTTAAACAACTGAAATTTTGCTCTCAAAATTCAGAGTCCTGACTCTACTCTTCACCTGGTCCATATCCCTCAAGATTGTGAATTCCACCAGGGCAGGATCACTGCCATGGGCTGCCACCAAATCTTGAGAACTCTAATTAGTTCTTGACATCCTTAATTAATTTAAGGCTCTTGATATATAGGGTTCAACTCATACAAGCAATAGTCAATTGAAACCTAAACAGTTCAGCTTATACTGTGATGTTAAACACTTGAAGGCCCACACTAAGACTCTGAATTACCTTGTTCGTGAGCTCCTTTTTGCTGATGATGCCGCCCTTGTCGCTCATACAGAAGCAGCTCTGCAGAGCTTAACATCTTGCTTTGCAGAGGCTGCTGAGCTTTTTGGGCTGGAAGTCAGCTTAAGGAAGACAGAAGTTCTTTACCAACCTGCACCTCAAGAACCTTACCATCATCCTCATATCACTATAGGTAAATCAGAGCTTAGACCAGTCCAGCAGTTCAACTACCTAGGAAGTATCATTTCCTTGTATGGTAGGATTGATAAAGAGATAGATAACAGGCTAGCAAAGGTGTACAGAGCTTTCGGGAAGCTTTATAAAAGAGTATGGTGCAATAAACACCTGAAGAAAAGCACTAAGATTAGTGTTTATAAAGCCATCGTACTGTCTACTCTTTTATATGGGTCTGAATCATGGGTCATCTACCACTATCATCTACAACTTCTCAAACGTTTCCATCAGCACTGCCTCCGTACAATCCTAAACATCCACTGGACTGACTATGTGACTAACGTTACCGTGTTTGAACAGGCAGAGGTCACCAGTATTGAGTCCATGCTGTTGAGAACGCAACTGCGCTGGGCAGGGCACGTTTCCAGGATAGAGGATCACTGCCTCCCTAAGACTGTGCTTTATGGTGAACTCGCCACTGGCTGCCGCAATAGAGGAGCCCCAAAGAGGAGATACAAGGACTCCTTGAAACAGCACCTCAGTCTTGGCCATATTGACCACTATCAGTGGTCCACTTTGGCCTCAAATCGGGAATCATGGAGACACACCATCTATAATGCTGCTGCCTCCTTTGAAAATTAGCCTGAGGAGAAAAGACAACGCAGAAAAAACTGTGCCTCGTCAATACCACCTAAGGAGACTTTTAGCTGTGCCTTTTGTTCCTGGATTTGTCTATCCCGCATTGGCCTTTTTAGCCATCAGTGCGCTTGTAGCAAGCGTGGGTAGAGCACTTCCCATATCTTTGTTCGCGAAGCTTAGCCATGAATGAAACACTCAGTTTTAAATTTACTACAAGATATAAATAAACCAGGTAAACTAGAGCAACACAGCAGTTCAATTTTTCTTGTTTTGTACCTGGTACATTTCACTTTTAATCCTAATCCTACCTGCACCATCATAATATTTTTCATACTTGTATAGAGAATTTAGGAGATCACAATAATATGTAGCCAGACCTGCTTCTTAATGTAATACTCATCAAACATTCAAATATTTTGAATTAATTTTAGATAATTTTCACATGGAGACAAATGAACCAATCGTGGTGTCACATGAAAGGGGGGGGTTGCCCAACCCTTTGAGAAGGGAGATTTTCTCAACCCTTGGTGATTTATTTTTCTGTCAGTTCCCAGGGAAGTCAAGCCCCTTGTATTCTAGCAGTCTGTCAGCGTCCCGTAAGGGGACCCTTCACAAACAGATTCATGGGATCAGAGAGTGACTCAACTGCCCTTGTCAGGCGGGCAAGGCCAATAGCATGGAGACCCCTCAGCGGGACCTGCCAAAGTGTTATACGCTGCCAGCAACTGCTAGCACCTTAAAGGAATATACAATAACAAGCTAACAGTGTACGGAATAACGCTCTTTATTAATACAAATTGTGACAGGTTAATAAGGTTCGTGGGTTGACAGTGATAGTGTCTAGCTTCAAAAATACATTTAAAGCAATCTACTATAAAGCAAGCTCTAATACTAATAGCAGTAATTAACACACATAGAGTATAATTCTTAACCAAGTTGTACCTATGGGGGGAGAAGATAGGCTCAGGCTGTCAACTGATCCCCACAGTTCTGGTGGAGTTCTTCTTCAGTTTCGCCCCTATCCCCAACTTACTTCTATACTATTTTTTTATGTTTAGATGGAGCTCGAGTGGCTTTAGTCATAAATACCTTTTATTTCTGATTAGTGTAAAGTTCTCTTGCCATACCTAATGGGAGGGGAGTTGTGGCTTGGCACCTGAGGAGGGGGTTCGACATGGTTGTTGGCTCAGCAGCAGAACTCCTTGATCCATCTCCCTTGGCCAACAGGTACTGTACAGTCTCAAGAACTTCCAAGTACCTCAGTGTTTCCCCTTTCTGCTGGGATTTTGATGGAGGGAGGCCACATAGTCTTCACTTAGTTCCACTTTCCATTCCGTCCCTCTGAGCAGATGATTACTGCTGTATGGGGAGCATATCGACCTCATTTTGTCCAGGCAGTGTGTTTCATCCAGGGAGCGGCTGATGCATTTTACCCTAGAATTCTTAGTCTCCTCTAATGTTAACCCTAGTCATCATCCCACACACAGGCTTATTATAACCTCTGACACTTTTGCCACATCAAGATTTACTTCTGTTTCACTGTTTACAATAAACAACTTAATTTTGTTTTATTCATCCTCACTAATCAAATAATTACATTTATGTAACTAGCAAATTAGTCGTAACATAGATAAGATTTTAGCTCTTTCTGATAATTCTACTAATACATTGTAGGAATTTGAAATTATATTACATGTTGTATCCTACTTGAATGATGAGTCTGGGTGGGTTATCGACAGTTACTGTCAGAGGACGGGCAGCTACAGGAAAGACTAATTAGAAAATTATCTGCCCTATAAATAATAGAATTTAAATCATCCTGCACTTTTTACTATATGTAAATGTTTTAAGGAATATTCTGATAAAATTTGAATTATAATATCAATGTTTCCTAATGTCCAAACTTACTAAATGTGTATATAGTTATTAAATTAAAAAATGTATTATGCTTGTCAGCCTGGGAGGAACTCCCATCTATTAGTTATGTTTTTTCTAACAAGCATTAGGATTGATTTGCAATCATTCTTATTCATCAGTTATCGTTAGCCATAGGAACTCTTGACTCAGAAATTTATCCTATCTCAGTCATGCTTGTGCGCTACAAAAGATAGATAGAAATAAAAATTAAGTCAATATGAATTAATTAATACTTCTGAATTCATTAATTAATATTCCTGGTACTAAGTACAGTGTGCTAAGCATTCTCCTGATGGAAAAGAAAGCACGGTACCTTTCTAAAATAAACCATCCAATAATGGAGTGGGATAAAAAGAATAACAGCCACAAATAAGTAGGGCCAATTGTAATGTCAAATCCTGATAATATAGTTTTGGAGGAAATATTATGGTTCTTTTAAGAGAAAGAACGTGTACGCCTCCATAGCCTTATTTTAAGCTGGAGGGATTGTGAATTGGAAAGTAGTTTGAAATAAGATTTTATTTATTCAAACAGCCAATCTCTTTCCAGGTAAAGGATTTTTTTTTTTCCTTTTTCCTCACCCCTTTGGTAATTGGCAACACAGTTTTTATAGCTGGATTCATCCTAAGATGAACAAACTGCTTTAGATAAAAAAATCAGAGATGCATGGATTTTTATGTTACATTGGAATATTAAATCACCTAGTCTGACCTTTTAATCATACAGGCCTGACATTTTTATTCAAATCTTCTGAACACATTGACTTGTTTGGTGAAAAAAGGCATTCAGCCTAGATTTCCTGCAGAATGCATGGAGCAAGGTACCTTGTGATCAAGGCGTGCTTGGCAGAGAAGTTTGCAGCAGCCTGATGTCTGCGATTGGAGAGGAGAGCTTGTGCAGACCTCCTGCATGGCTGGTGAACAGTTAACCCTCAGGTTATTGGATGATTAATGTAAGCATTACAATTGTTTTATATAGTTACTGCTTGCGCACTTAGAGAGGGAGAGACGGACAGACATATTGTCTGCTAGAGGTAGGTAGGTTAGACATAGGAGACATAGGAGTAGGCATAGTAGTAGTCGCTCAAGTAGTTAGAGGCAGGCTGTAGGATTTAATTGTAAGCATGAGTGTGGTCATGTGTAATTATTATCTAGATACTGTTTATAATAAAGGATCTGAACCTGCAACCAAGCGGCTGCTGCCATCGTTTCCATTTTCATTTCACAACAGTTTCCAAACACAAGAAGGTGAATAATCTGTTTAAAGAGTCATTCAAATGTTCAGTTACTATCACTGTAAAAAATGTGGGTCAGTTATGAATTAACTAGTGGGGTGGAAAGTTTAGATGATTAAGGGGGTCTTGTAATCTCATTAACCTCTGACCCCAAGACTCTCTCATGCTTCTTTCTGCTCCATAGCTATGAAGCATCATGGTTTGTCCCTATCCCTTTCCAGGAAAAGAGATAAGTGTTGCGCAGTAGACAGAAGTACATATATGTCCTACTCTGCCCCTGTCAGCCCCATACAGCCTCTCCTGGATTTCCAGAAAATCCTCATGAGACATTATCTTTTGTTGTGTTAAAAAATTAAATTGTGTTAAAAAATTAAATTTAAAAAGCCCTGTATTTTGTTTCTAGTTTTGCCTCTTAATGTATTTATTCATTAGATCACATACCTATATCAGCATGTTATATTTAGTGTATTCATTACAAACAAATTGTTTCTGAAATAACTCTTTGTGGTGGGTTGACCTAGCCACCAGGTGCCTACCAAGCCACTCTTACTCCCACTTCTCAACAGTCTGTTTTGCCTCTGACAATAATTGATGAATGATCTCCTTGTCTTTATTTCAAACTTTTTTCTCCCCCTGTCCAACTGCAGAAAGGGAGTGTTAGAGCAGCTTAGTGGGCACCCGGAGGCCAGCCAAGGTCAACCCACCACACCTTCAAAGGCAAATCAGACTCGCCTTGGGGAAATAATTGTAATTTATTGCTAATTAAACAGAGTGGGATAATGAGAAATGAGAACAAATCTAAAAGCACCTTCCCCCCACCCTTCCCTTCTTCCCAGGTTCAACTTCACTCTCAGCTTTTCTACCTCCACCCTCAGAGCAGCACAGGAGGACAGGGAATGGGGGTTGCTGTCAGTTCATAACACTTTGCCTCTTCTTTCTCTTTATGCTCTTCTCCTGCTCTAGCATGGCATCCCACCCACAGGAGGCAGTCCTTCATGAACTTCTCTAATGTGAGTCCTTCCCATTGGCTGCAGTTCTTTACAAACTGCTCCAGCATTGGTTTTTTTCCCATGGGGTGCAGTCCTTAAGGAATGGTCTGCTCCAGCATGGATTCCCCACAGGGTCACAGGTCCTGCCAACAAACCTGCTCCAGCATGGACTCCTCTTCACAGGCCACCATTCCTGCCAGGAGCTTCCTTCAGGGCACATCCACTTTGGCCCATGTGGGGTCCTCCATGGGCTGCAGATGGATATCTGCACCAGTATTAACCTCCATGGGCTGTAGGGGAATCTCTGCTCAGACACCTGGAGCACTTGTTCCCCTCTTTCTTTACTGATCTTAGTGGCTGCATAGTTGTTTCTCTCACATATTCTCACTTCTGTCTCCTAGCTGCCATTGTGAAGTTTTTTTTACCCTTTCTTAAATATGTTAACACAGAGGCTCTAGCAACATCCCCAGCCGGCTCAGATTTAGCCAGTGGTGGGTCTGCCTTGGAGCTGGCTGGAACTGTTTCTGACATGAGAACAGCTTCTGCTGTCTTCTTAGAAGCCATCCCTGCACATCCAGATCTACCACACCTTGCCAGATAAACCCAATACATTCTTATGGAAAATTATTCTCATTACTAAAAATTGGTCAAAGGAACACAATTACTCTTTTGTTTCTGAGGTATTCAAAATTTGATATTGATACTTCTGAATCCCTGAATTTCTGTGTGTTCTTTTCCTTTTTTTCTGTGAAAATGTATGAAGCAGGTCAAAAATGACTAGTCATTGCTATCATTACAGTTCAAATTTTAGTGGCGTGGTGTTAGCACTTTTCTAGAGGAATGAATTCTTGTGTGTCTGTTGTGGTTTAACCCCAGACAGCAATGAAGCCCCACACAGCCACTCACTCACTCCCCCACCAGTAGGATCAGGGAGACAATCAGAAGGGTAAAAGCTAGAAAACTCATGGGTTGAGATAAAGACAGTTTAATAGGGAAAGGTAAAGCTGTACTCACAAAAAAAGTAAAACAAGGAATTACATCACTGCTTCCCATGAGCAGGCAGGTGTTCAGCCATCTCCAGGAGAGCAGGGCCCCATCACATGTAACAGTTACTTGGGAAGACACTTCACTCCAAACATCCCCCCCTTCCTCCTTCTTCACCCCACTTTTTCAGACTACTGAAGATAACTGTGATATGTTTATTTTAATGAAAATTAGTGGATGCTCATAGCATCTGAAATACCCTTATATCAACATCAGAAAACAAACAAAATAATTTGTGGGAACAAGTTAACTTGGCTGCACCAGCTACCCAGCTGGTGAGGACAGAAAAAGATATCTGGCCTTGAGGCCCGTGTTTTGAAAGAGTGTGAGGAGGCATGGATGCTGGTATGCATGATAAGGTGGCCACCGACTGCGTGAGAAAGTGTGCATATGAAGTCAAAACATGGAGTTGTAAAGTTGTGAGTAATCTAATCAGCTATGTGGCAACAGCAGGGACTGTTTTTACAAAAAGCATAATAAAAGGGGACATGGAGCTGGGGCTAAGGATGGAGTAAGGAGACAGAGAAGATCAGCGCATGAAATCCCCAATTCTATTTGTGTGTGTGCAGTCTCATTCATCCATCGCCAATAGATAATTAATTTTGCTGATAATTAATTACCCTAATAATTAGTGACCCAAATAATAATTAGGGCCCCCATTCATTTCTCCCAGCTTTCCTATCTGATTAGGGAACAGAAAAGAAGTCCTCAGACTAATTAAACATTCCAGCTTGGAAAAGTGTGAATTTTGGAGGCCATTATTTTCTTTAATTTGTCTGTCTTCTCCTTAATTATTATAAACATATTAGTTATAGTATTCTGTTTTGGAAGATAAGCAGAAACAAAACATTATGAAAAGTGATACAGTAGCAAAGACCACAACTATGTTTAACTCTGTCTGTGGATTACCATAAATTTCAATGTTTTCATTGGATGACTGCTTTTCTTACTGAAGTGGCCAACACTGTTCCAGTAATATTTTCTCTCTTGTTCTCCTTTAAATATGAGCTACCTCCTGCTGTTTGTGCATCTAGTCCAATATAAACCCTTCTAATGCTTTTCTGAGTTCTTTTAAAGTTGGCATATGTAAAATATCAGACATATTTCACATATTTTCTGATCTTTTTGTGTTTATGTACAAAACTTTTTTTCCCCCAAAATCTTAAAAAAATTGCTTTTTTTTTCTTCTGTCTTTCAATTACTTTTTCATTTTCCTGAGCAAAACTCAATATAACCTAGTAAAAGTTGTGCTACAGTTGCTTAGTCTGTGGAGAACTTCCAAGACAACCTTTCACATTCTTCTGTGTGTTGGACCTGTGAGTTCTCTTTATGTGGTTACTGATGCTTCATTTTCAAGTCTTTGCTTCTAGGCAAGCTTGTCTGCCCAATTTAAGGCTCTGGCATGAGTACCTTTTCAGAGGACAGTAGCATTTGTATGAATGCACTGTTTTGAAATATAATTGGAAAGCACTCTAGAGTTCTCATCCATTTATCATCTAACACTTTATTATAGTGATGTGTATAGACCTTGTTTTAGGATTGTCATAAGAAAGTAAGAATTGTTACAAGGAAAAGCTATAACAGCAAACACAGTTATCACTAGTATCCAAGACTTAATTAGCTGTGCTGAATTTAATTTTTCTAATACACATTAGATGAATTAATAGTTTCTTCACAACCTAAAGAAAACTTTTTTTGTATTTCACTACAATGGCAACATTTTTGAAGCAGATAAAGTTAAAACTTGCTAAATATATAGCAGATAAAAATAAAAGGAAGCAGATAAAAATAGATGCCTGTGTAGATAGAGACATGGACTTGTTTTGGACATGAGGCAGCAGATGTCATAAACTTTAAGATATCATCAAAAGTAGCCTGTTTTACTGTCAATGAAGAGGGGTCTAGAAATGCAAATATAGGTAATGAATTGGAGGATGCCCATGTTAATTTCAGGAACTTAGAGCTTAAACTTCTGAGTATTTTGTTTTTTCCTTATGTCCTGACCTCCTCAGAATAACTTAAGTATTTTGTGTCAAATACTTGAATCATGAACAAAGGAAGTTTTCTTTGACATTGACTTTTCAGAAGGCAGTTTTTCAATGTGAATTTTGGATTTTTAAGTGTTTTTCTAAATAGAGACATCTGAGACGTTAATGTATATGTTCATCTGATAAAATGTTAATGGACAAAAAGACTTTAACGGCAACAGTTAATAAGATTACATAAAGGCTGAACATTGTAGGATTTAGTTGAAATGTATAATAATCACATTTTTATATTTTTTCCACAGAAATGTTCTACCTTTCCTGACCATTAATGACTATGGCAGATAATAAATTAGCACTTTAGAAGGCAAACTGAGTGAACTGATGGAGAAGTCTAAAATCACAATTTCCATAATTATCATTCCATAATTTCCCCACCCATGTTTATATTAATATGTACATTCATAATTATATGCATTAGTAATTAGTAATGCAGATATGTTTAACATGCTTTGGTTGGGGCTGCTGTGGGAATGATAACTTTTTTCATTTATCAGTCAAAACATTTTAATAAATGTCTTTCTGTGTAGAATTAGTTTTTCAAGAAGAAGAAATGTATGACTGATCACACATTCAAACAGATGGGTGTTTTATTTTGTCAATTAGCACTCCAGTTGTAAGTAGGCCTATAACTTCTGATTGATTGTCCTTAGAAATGTAAAGAACGTAATTAATTAATCTCTATATGTGCATAATATAATTTAAAATGTTCAATTTATTTCCCTAAATGTCAAGGCTACAATTTAATAAAAAACCCTAAAACACTATTTGGGATAATAGCTATTTAATTTGGTATATATGATTAAACAATACTCTGAATGAAGGTGAACTTAAGTTCCTGCTCATCTTTTTCCAGAACCAAAGTCTAAGTTCCTGACCTTAACTTTGAACTTAAAAGATTGAAGGAACAGATTCTGCACATGAATAACTTGCCATTAAAGTTGCTGACACTTCCCCAACATGCAGGGGCCTGTTTCACATAGAACATTTTGAAAGCCTGAGGACCCACGCCTATCAGAAGCTTGAGATTTTTAAAAATAAAGTACATTGGAATGAGAAACAACCCCGAAGTAGTTGGAAGTTTACAAAATGAACAAGATAAATGATTAATTGTCTTGACAATCTGGCTTCAAGTTAAGCCATTTTATTTACATGCCAGAGAAGGTTAAGAGATGCTTTGTCTATGGTTAGGTGCTAGGTGCCTGCATAGGAAAAAGTTATCTGATGGTAAAGAGATATTTCAGTAGCAGGTAAAGCTCAAAATTCAACTCATAAAAATTTAGACAAGGAATAATGCACAAAATAATTAAACTAATTACTATTGGAACAGGTTAGACTACAATATGGGGAATACTTATCACTTTAAATATAGATTACAGGTCTTTCTGAAAGACCTGCTCTAGTTCAGTAATGCTTCATGAGGTTAATGAAATAATTAAGGGTGAATTTTAGAGGTATGAAACACTTCTTGATGTACATTATTTAAAAAAAAAAAGACAAGCTGATCATAATAATCATTAATTTCTCTGGCTTTAAAATCTTTGAATCTGTGGCCATAGATATGTTGACATCGCCAAGCTGAGTGGTGCAGTTGACACACCTGAAGGATGAGATGCCATCCAGAGGGACCTGGACAAGCTCAAGAAGTGAGCCCATAGGAATCTCATGAGATTGAACAGGACCAAGTGCAAGGTGCTGCACCTGGTTCAGGGCAACCTCCGGTATCAATACAGGCTGGGAGATGAAGGGATTGAGAGCAGCCCTGCTGAGAAGGACTTAGGGGTGCTGCTGGATGAGAGGCTGGACATGAGCTGGCAATGTACACTTGCAGCTCAGAAAGCCAACTGTGTCCTGGGCTGCATCAAAACCAGTATGGCCAGCAGGTCGAGGGAGGTGATTCTGCCCCTCTACTCTGATGAGACCCCACCTGAAGCACTGCATCCAGCTCTGGAGTCCCCAGCACAGGACCTGTTGAAGTGAGTCCAGAGGAGGCCACAAAGATGATTAGACAGCTGGAGCACCATTCATATGAGGAAAGGCTGACGGAGTTGTTCATCCTGGAGAAATGAAGGCTCTTGGGAGACATTATTGCAGCCTTCCAGTACCTGAAGGAGCCTACGAGAAAGATGTAGAGGGACTTTTTACAAGGGCATGTGGTGACAGGACAAGGGGGAATGGCTTCAAACTGAAATAGAGTAGGTTTAGATTAGATATTAGGAAGAAATTCTTTACTGTGAGGGTGGTGAGGCACTGGAACAGGTTGCTCAGAGAAGCTGTGGACACTCCATCCCTGGAAGTGTTCAAGGCCAGGTTGGATGAGGCTCTGAGCAACCTGGTCTAGTGGAAGGTGTCCCTGTCCATGGCAGGGGGATTGGAACAATATGATCTTTAAGGTCCTTTCCAAGCCAAACCATTCTATGATTATATGATTTTCTGTTGTCTTCAATGGTGACAAATATTCACATATATTCCCCAATGCCTTGTTCCCTCAACTGTTTGTAGTGATATGCTGTTACCAAAGCAGGGATGTGTTCCTTTATATATATGTGTGTGTGTGTGTATATATATATATAATTATGTATAACTTCATAATTTATGATTTTAAAAGATTGTTTTTTTGAACAGGTCATAAAAACTTGTCTCAGGGAAGTGAGAGGGTAGTGTAATAGCTTGAATAAGCAGCATGAGGCAGAATTTCATCCCTGTAGTACTGCTGTAGAAAAGGTATTGTCAAACAGTGGATTAAGATACAGAATTGCAATTTAAATTATAATATCAAGTTGAAATGGTAGAGTCTATGGTTGCACTATATAGTAAGTTGATCTTAGTATGATGAAATCTTAACCTTTTAGTTTTTAACATACTGTATCCTTTTAAATTTGACCTTTTCTGTGTGATTGAATAGCCTGACCTAATAGTATTTTCTACTCAAGCAAGAAAAAAATCTGGGTTTAAACATTATTTTTGAAATATTGAATTATATTTTCTTGTATACTAATCAGATACTAATATGCTTTTATAAAAAGGCTCATATTTCTAATAGTAGACAGTTGAAAGAAAGACTTCTTTTTTCATTGAGAATTCCTACAGTAAGAATACTATTTGATTAGCTTATAAAAAGGGGAAAGCACATTTTATTTATGCCCTAATTGAAATATAATCTGAAATATTTTTCAGTTTTGTGCTGTATATTGAGTGAACTAATTTTAGTAGAGCAATTTACCAGCATAAAATTTTTTGGTAATTATGTAATAATTAAAGAAGGATAGGGAAGATTTATTTAAAAACTGTCAACAGGGGATATAAGGGGTTTTAAATGTACAGATACTTTTCCATTGCTTTTCTTTTTTTTTTTCCATTTAATGTGATCCATTATGTGTCTTCTTTTACTGTACATCCCATTCTCTTGATCACTTTCAATGTTTTTGTTATTTTAGCTCTGCATCTAAACTACAGTTAGATTGCGATTTTATTTTTAATGTTGTCATTATTGAAATAATCGAAAAAATGTATTAATATGGAAGAGAAGAATGGGAATGGATATGGTTGTCTTTACCCATTTGTATTAGGACTATATTAATACTTACTTGTATTAGGACTTATAATGCTACTGTATAATTAGTGGTTTATAATACTTTTTCCATTAAAAGTATTATTCTGAACTCATCTGATTTTTATTTTTTTAAGGATGGATCTTGCTGTCTGTGTAAACCTCAAATTTTCATTTACTTTGAGAGCTCTGGATATTCAAAGAATGTTCTAACAGGCTGTAGGGATGATATCCTGTACAATGAAACTAATGGCAGAAAACCTACTGAATGACTGAGATTTTACTCCATGGTTGGAGAGAGCAGAAATTTTATTTTTTATTCATATTCAGAGTGTGCACAGTTCTTCTTCAAATACTTGGATGAAGAAACATTGAGGCCTTTTTTAGGATTTTATTCTGGGATTTTTTCTTTTATTCAAAACACTTCTTGTTCAGTAATTTTTACTGTTTGCAATGTAGCTTACTGGTAAATCCACTTCTCTTATTTCATGAGTAGGGAGGAAGGTAATTTGGACTTTGAAAGTGGGATCCTGAAGTATATATGCAAGCAAAATGCCTCCCTGACTTCACTAGGAGGTTTGCCTTCAACAGAACTTCAGGATGAGGCCTTTAAGTAGAAAATACCCCTTAGCTGTGACTGAACTAGATATTTGTGTTGAAGTTAAGGCAATCTATCAGAATTTTTCTTATCAGTCTTTTATACTGTTTTGAGTCATTTTCTAATGACATCTATTATCAGATTGAAATGGCGATTGAGACACTTCAAAAGTCTGATGGTCTTTCCACTCACAGAAGCTCTCTTCTCAACAGTCATGTAAGTTGTCTTTTCTTTCATGAAATCTAATCTCTATCTTGTTCTGCATGCTTAGCCTGCCTCTGTTTGTTTTAATTTATTGCTACTTTTTGCTTGTAATCTTTCCATTTTAACTGCTTGTAATCTTCATCTTATGTCACTATATTTTGTCAGGCTGTGTCATGACACATTGTAGAGTGCATTTCTTTTCTAGGTTCTGTATTGTGTTAACATAGCTTACCATATTTGCCTATTCTGCAGGTACTAATGTAAATGTAAAAATAATAACCAAATAATTCTTAAGTAGTCTGAGTTTGACATTATAAAATAATTTTCTATAATTTGTGTACCTGGTACAGTAATTTAAGAGCATGTGAAGGGAGAAAGAAGCAGCACACACACTGAATAAAAAATATACTTTAGATTTAATTTTAAATATTTCTATTCTTCTGAATAAGTTTATTATAATAATTCTGCAGATCCATTTGATGAGAAAAAATAAAACAATCTAAGTCTCTAATATGTTTTCTTCTGTCTTTTGCTTTGTTCTGTCTCTGCAAATCCTGTAGTTAGGAATTTTACATAATAAAAAGCTGAAGATGTTTGCATAAAAAGATGGTTGCAAATATAGTGGTAAAGCAATTAAATATAACTTTTAGATAAAGGAGAAAGGCTCAAAGTTTAATCTTCAGTTTGTTTTAAATAGTGCTAGTCTTTCTTCAAATGTTATATAAACAATATGTTTTCTCTCCAGCTGGTATAAATAGTTTTGTATTTTTAAATGTTGCTAAATTTCTATACATACTGCATCCTTTTTGCTTCTTATTCTTACTAACGAGCATAAGCTTACATGTTTTTTTCAGATTTTTGTGTTCCTTTACCACAGAAATCTAAATATTAATTGTAATATGAATGTATGAGTATATTGGGTAGAGTCTATAAACTTATTTTCATTTGTTGACATCTCTTCCCCCAAAGCATGTGGTAATATGGAGGTGAAAACAAAAATTGTTTTGTCAAAGTTTATCATCATGGGAGAAAAAGACAGCAGGAGCCAGTACAATTTCTTGGAAGAGAATTTAGTTTTCTTAGAAAATGCTAAAATCGGAGGAGGGAAATTGAATTCTATAAAATGTGATGAAAGACATTTAGACAATTTTGGATGTTTTTAAAATAAATGTTTCCATGATAAGACAACCTAGAAATATGCTAAAATTATGTTAGCATCATAATTAAATGGATGATAAATTTTTTTGCAAAATGCCAAAAATATGTATTAAAACTTAGATATAAAAAGAATTGCTAAATCTGCCTTGAATCTGATGAGGAAGTCCAGAATCTTCACAATGAAAACAATAAGAATTAAAAGACAAACTTTTCTACAACAGAAAACTGTATTCCCCTATTTCCTGTGTCATGCGCTAGTTAAAAGATCATGGAACAGATCCTCCTGAAAGAGGAGGAAACATATGGAACACAGGGAGGTGATTAGGGACAGCCAACATGACTTCAGCAAGGGAAAATTGTGGTCTTCTACGATGGAGTGACTGCTTTGGTGGACAAGGGAAGAACTACAGATGTCACACGTGTAGACATCTTGTAAGGCCTTCAATACAGTCCCCCACACCATTCTTGCTGCTACATTGGGGAGATATGGGTTTGACGGGTGGACTCTTAGATGGATAAGAAACTGGCTGGATGGCCTCATCCAAAGCATTACAGCAAACACCTCAATGTCCAAACGGAGATCAGTAATGAGTTGTGTCCCTCAAGAGCCTATACTAGGACCATTACCATTTAATATCTTCATCAACAGCTTAGATAGTGGGATAGAGTGGGTCTAAATAGGATCACAAAAGTGATCAAAGGGCTGGAACATCTCTCCTATGAAGAAAGGCAGAGAGACCTGAGGTTGTTCAGCCTTGGAGAAGAGAAGGCTCTTTGGAGACCTTATTTCAGACTTTCAATACTTAAAGGGGGGTTATGAGAAAGATGGAGAAAAACTTTTTACCAGGGCCTGTAGTGACAGCAGAAGAGGCAATGGTTTAAAACTGGAAAAGGGTAGATTTAAACTGAACATAAGGAAGAAAGTTCTTTACAATGAGGGTGGTGACACACTGGAACAATCAGGTTACACAAGAAATTGTGGATGCCCTATCCCTCGAAGTGTTCAAAGTTAGGTTGGATGGGGCTCTGCGCAATCTGATCCAGTTGAAAATGTCCCTGATCATTGAAGGGGAATTGGACTAGATGACCTTTAAAGGTCCCTTCCAACCCAAACCATTCTATGATTTTATGAAAATATCTTCCTAATAATGAGATTTGCATCTGTCTGTTATGGTAGTGTTATCCTGATGTTTCTTAACTGTTTTGAGGTATTTTCAAAACTACTGAAAGACAAATAGAGGGATCTATTGTTGATTCTGTGGAAAAAAAAAAAGACCTCCATGCATCTTGCTGTAATAATTGTTCTTTCCTAGCCTCAGTCATTTTGGAAGAAATTAAAGGAACCCAGATCAAAATTACTGGATATTTTCCCTTTTTAGAAAACTTTTATTGAATTATGACTCAAATAAGGACAGTAAATATGGTTTTGGTCCTATCTTCTTCCTTAAGCTGGCATTTTGTTGCCTAAGTTAATACCCGTTCATTTTAATGATTTTTTTTTCATTTTTCTCTAATTTCTTTCCTTTGCTAATTTCTTTCTGCATGTAATTGACTTAACTAATTTGTAATCCAATGTTTTCTAAATACTGAAGTTTCATTGAAGTTGGAGTCAATTTACCCGTTCTGTGTAAACCATTTCATACCATTCCAATGTTGTGAATATTGTCAATCCACAAGTCAAAAATCAATGTGTGGACATTTCAATTTTAGAATTAGATTTTTTCACATACAAAAATGTATTTAAGTTTGCTTGCAATAATGTTATCATGTCTGCAGATTATTTACTTTTTTCCCATAGCATTCTGCTATTGGCACTCTTCTTTGAAGGCTGTAACCTACCAAATAATCCTGTCGAGGATTTGCACCCTGGAGCAAAAATCCTTACTTTGTACTTATCTTGGGTTTTGCTTTCCCATTGGTGACTAATGCCAAGTTGTGGTTGAAAGAATATCTGTCAAATACAGATCATTAGAAAAACACACTGAAATGAATCCTAATAAATTATAATTCATCTAATTTTTACTAATAGAATCACAGAATCACAGAATATGCTAAGTTGGAAGTTCTGCAATAAAGAAAGGTCAGAGTAGGAACATATTTCAAGAGTAATGGGCACTAAAATATTGATATTCTTGTTCTTTAAATGACAAGTTATATCGAGCATTAGTAGAACAGAATTTGTTCAGTGATATATTAGTAAATAGCCCTGCAGAGTAGCATATTCAATGTCACATAATTATTATCTATTTTACTGTATCTTAAACACATATCTTGATCATATTAATTGCTTTGGTGGAATAAATTGAAATGGATTATAGAACTGTGTGAGGTTTGAACATACTGGAATAAAATGTTGTTCCAAATGCCAAAACCAAATCCATGGTTTGGGGATCTATTGGATGCTCAAACTAAGCCCAGACTTTTTGTAAGATTTGTGAACCTGGAAAATTTGGATGTTCATGCTAATTCATTTTGGTATAATTACTTTCTTAAGTAATTAGTAAATGCAAGAAGAAAACAAAATTCGGGAATCATTCAAGTGGAAATTAAAGGGAAATTCTAAGGATATGAAACCATGGGGAAAGGAGGGTGTAAGCTAAGTAAAATGATAGTATCTCCAAAAATCTGAAACCACATAAGTTAAATGTAGAATCAAAAAATCATTTAGGTTGGAAAAGACCTCTAAGAACATTGAGTCCAATCATTAACGTTACACTGTCAAGTCCACCACTAAACCACATCCCTATGTGCCACATTTACATGTCTTTTAAATACCTCCAGGGTTGGTGACTCAGCCACTTCCCTGGGCAGTCTGTGTCAATGCTTGATCACACTTTCAGTGAAAAAAATATTCCTGTATTTACATTTACTCTTGTCGTATTGCTTATTACGTATAAGAATAACACCCGTCTTGCTACAAGCTCCTTTCAGGTTGTTGTAGAGAG
>WEIV01019627.1:3538-14546 GCA_013390005.1 Calyptomena viridis | reverse complement strand
CGTCCAGCACTTCAGCTCCGCGCAGAAATCTTCCAATCTTTCCACGGGTGTGCTGCAAATCCTTGCTCCTATGATCCCCCACAGTTTTCCTGGGGCCCTATTCCAGTGTTTAAGGCATCTTCTCTTTCTCCTCTCTCTGACCTTGGTGTTAATCAAACTTCCCACCCTCCTTTCTCTTAAGCCGCCATGATGTTCTGCCCAGCTTTTTTTTTCTACTCCTTCTTAAATATGTTATCACAGAGGTGTTGTTGCCTGACCTTGGCTAGCTTAGAGCAGAGAAAAACTCCAGTAGCTTCTTAAAGAAGCCTCTCTCCTGGCCCCCCCAGCTAATAAAAAACTCTGGTTACTTAAAACCACAACAGCCTTCTAAATTTTCATTCTTAAAATGTTTCTGGAAAACTCTTTCTTGCAACTCCTAAAGTATGTTCCTGCCAAATAGAGCTTTGCACCATGTCTATCTCCAGTGGTTCCAGTGCTCTCTCCATACCTCTTGCTATCTCTTTTCTTCTTCATTTCAAAACTGCAAAGCATTTGCGGTTTATGCAAATTGTCATATATACTTCATACATATAATTTTGTTAATTTATCTTTTTTTCTCCTGAATTATTTTGCATACCATCCATATTCTAAGCCATCTAGAGACTGTGACAAGGGTTATTGTCCTTGTTGAGGTTCTCCAGTTTTTTTCTTTCTTACTAAGCCCCAAAATGGTATAACTGTTCTTTTATTGATACTTGGGCTATCTATGTGAAACCTATTTCACATATTACTATGTAATCTATCATTATGCCTCTTCAATTCAGAATAAACCTACCCTAGTTTATTGATAAATAGATTTTAGCTGTTGTCTCCTTGCCTCTGCTTGATAAGAACAAATTTAAGCACAAACTGTTGTTCAATGCTAAGCAACTAAAGCAAATAATAAGCTATATTATACTTCAAAATTATAATATATGGTCATAAATGTTATAATATTACTAAATTCAATGTGACTGCTTTTTATCAGCCTGTGAGCTATTGAGAAACTACTTCATGTAGGGCAAAACCATTGAGTTTTCATATATTCGTTTAAGTGCCTGCATAATCTTTCTAATCTGTGATAGTCTTTATTTAGACAGTTTTTATCAACACTGAGAAATAAAACTGTTGTGCCATGGTTTAAATGACAGGATATGATTTAATATGAGGCTTATGACACCACAAGAGCCAGACAATAAGATAGGAAAAGCTTTAATTTGGACAAATGTACATATATGGGGAATGGAACAGGAGAAATAGGAGGGGGAAGGGGTTATTGCTGGCAAACCCAAGGAGCTGAAGAGGAAAAACAGTTGGGTCGAGTTGCCACTGGCTGTTGAGAGCCCTTGCTCTCGCGCATGCGTGGTTACTCTCCCTCGCCCTTTTCCCCACCTCCTGAGCCATTGATCACTTCAAGTTTCCACTCCACCCTCTCCCCACTCCCACACACGTGGGAACCTTGGGTCCCCATGTCCACATGGCCAACATGGGGCCCCCCCCCAGGCTGGGCTGGGGAGGAGCCCAGCAACCTAAGTGCCGGGGGAAAAAAACGAGCCAGGATGTGGCAGGGGCGGGTAAACAGTTTGTCCCCTTCCCATGCCAGGCAGACGCCTCTGTGGCAGCTTGAGGGTGCCAGGAGGGAACGCCCCCACAGGAGACCTGGCACTACTGCCTCCCCATCCAGGATGGCACGCCCCACCGCATCCCACCACCCCAGGCAAGTGCTGGCTCATGCCACCACCGCCGCGCCAGGGTGCAGCGAAGGGGAAAAGGGGAGTCTCTCTCTCAGTCCCCTCCCAAGGTCAGGAGGAGAAGGGGTGAAGACAAGCCACTGCAGCAGAGGGTGTAGCACCCAGTGCACCGCAACAGGAGCCGGAGCATTCAATAGCAAGACACAGCAGGGCAGCAGCCACACATGTGGGCACTTCGGTCCTAGCTCGGTGGCCACCTGGGACACCAGCAAAGACCGGTGTTGTGGTTTTAAGTAACCAGAGTTTTTTATTAGCTGGGGGGGCTAGGAGAGAGGCTTCTTTAAGAAGCTGCTAGAGTTTTTCTCTGCTCTAAGCTAGCCAAGGTCAGGCAACAACGCCTCTGTGATAACATATTTAAGAAGGAGTAGAGAAAAAAAGTCTGCGCAGAACATCATGGCCGCTTAAGAGACAGGAGGGTGTGGAGTTTGATTAGCACCAAGGTCGGAGAGAGGAGAAAGAGAAGATGCCTTAAACACTGGAATAGGGCCCCAGCAATCTGTGAGGAACCATAGGGGCGAAGATTCTTCAGCCTGTGAACCCGTGGAAAGACTGGGAGATTTTTCCACGCTGGAACAGAGACATGCCNACTCTCTCACTCTTCTGAACAGCAGCAAAGAAAATCTCTGATTGTAACACCCCCCACACACACACCTGCCTTCCCGAGCTGTTGGGGGAAGGTGAAGGATCTTAAAAGGGAGGGGTGGGGGGGGGAGAAAGGTGTCTGTAACAACTATCAAACTGCTCACCCTTAAACTCTTAAGCTCTGATTTTAGTAGTAGTTGTAGTTGTAGTAGTAAACTCTTAACATTCTAAGTTAGAGCCTGTTTTGCTTGTGTGAAGTAGTTAATAAACAGTTGCTTGTAATCCTTATCACAAAAGTCGGAGGTTTTTTTTTTCCCTTCTCTGAGAAATTTTAGATCTATGTGTGGGCTCTCGGTTTTTAGCCAGAGTCAAACCATGACAACCGGGATGCCCCCTGCCCCGTCTGCGCGGGCCAGGCACTGCCGTGGCCCTGCCCTCACCTGTGGCAGCAGGATGCAGCAAGGCGATCCTGAAACCCTGCCCAGTGCTGGGACATGGCACACTCAGGACCCTGCGCAGCCACCACAGGCCCTGCCCCCCCAGCTCGACTCACTTACTTCCTTGGTAAAAGAAACTTTTTTAAGTGTGTGGCTAGAACCACAACAATATCTACCTCTAAAAGACTTTCTTTTTACCCACAAACATAAGTTAAAAAACAGACTTAGAACCGTTGATTATATACATATGCACATACACACTGGTCTGGACTCAGAGTATATGACAGATGAGATTCATGCAAGGGTCAGTTTTCCTTGGGGTACACACCCTGTTTCACCATCCTCCTGCATTACCCACCAGGTGTTGCTGGGTGCTTGAGCAAAGATAATCCCACTTATGGGTTTATCGTTACCCAAGGCAGGGTTAACCCACACCATTTTTCCCAACAACTGTCACTGTCTATGGTGTGGAGGGGCTCAGACTGGGCAGCTCAGTTAACTGATCCTCTGGTGTTCACCAGCCAAGTAGTTTCGGCTAGCNATCCTCCTGCATTACCCACCAGGTGTTGCTGGGTGCTTGAGCAAAGATAATCCCACTTATGGGTTTATCGTTACCCAAGGCAGGGTTAACCCACACCATTTTTCCCAACAACTGTCACTGTCTATGGTGTGGAGGGGCTCAGACTGGGCAGCTCAGTTAACTGATCCTCTGGTGTTCACCAGCCAAGTAGTTTCGGCTAGCTGCTGATCCCAGTTCCTGAACGTCTCCCCATGCAATGCCTTCAAGGTGGTTTTGAGAAGCCCATTGCATCTTTCAACCTTTCTGGCGGCTGGCACATGGTAGAAGTGTAGAATGCAGAAATGGTAGAATGTGGAAAACCCATTCAATCCCATGCTCTCTCACCCAGGTGGTAACGAGACCATTTTTTAAGTGAGTCCTGTTGTCAGACTCAATTTGTTCAGGCATACCATGTTGCCACAATACCTGTTTCTGAAGGCCTAAGATGGTATTCCAGGCTGTGGCATGTGAGATAGCGTATATCTCCAGCCATCTGGTGGTTGCCTCTGCCATGGTAAACACATAGTGCTTGCCCTGGTGGGTCCACACCAGGTTGATGTAGTCTACCTGCCAGCCTTCTCCATACTTGTATTTAGTCCACCTCCCACCATACTACAGGGGTTTCACCTTTTTTGCCTGTTTGATGGCAGCACACGTCTCACAGTCATGGATAACCTGGGAAATAATTTCCATTCATTATATTTTATATAATATATATAATATATTATATTTATATTATATTTATCTAATATTATATATTATCCAAATAATCCACCCCTCGGTCTCTTGCTCATCTATAGGAGATGATGTGCGGCATCATGGGCCCACTGAGCTAAAAGCAACTGTTCTGTCCAAGTCCACCTGTGACAACTTTACCTGGGCAGCCTGATCTGCCTGATCATTGTTCCAGCTCTCTTCATTGGCCTGGCTCTTAGGCACATGTGCATCCAGATGTCTGACCCTGACAGTCAGCTTTTCTGCCCTGGCAGTGATGTCTTGCCACACATCAGCAGCCCAGATGGGTTTCCCTCTGTGTTGCCATTTAACCTTTTTCCATCGGTCTAGCTACCCCCACAGTGCATTGGTCACCATCCAGGAGTCAGTGTACAGATATAATATTGGCCACTGCTCCTTCTCTGTGATGTCAAGAGTCAACTGCACTGCTTTAAGTTCAGTGAATTGGCTCAACCCACCTTTACCATCAGTGGCCTCTACAACTCGTCTAGTTGGGCTCCAGATGGCTGCTTTCCACCTCTGGTTCATCCCAACAAGGTGACAGGAACCATCGGTGAAGAAGGTGTGCCACTTTTCATCATCCGGCAGCTAGTTGTAGGGTGGAGCTTCCTAGGCACAGGTTACCTGTTCCTCATCCTCATCTACCAGGTGGAAGTTCTCTCCTTCCGGCCAGTTTGTAATTACCTCCAAAATGCCAGGACAGTTTGGGTTCTCAGTTCGGGCATGCTGAGTGATCAAAGTGATCCACTTGCTACACGTAGGATCGGTAGCAAGGTGGGTGGTGGGAGTCTTTCCTTTAAACATCCACCCTAAAACTGGAAGTTGAAGTGCCAGGAGGAGCTGTGACTCAGTGCGTATCACTGCGGAGGCCACTTGCATTCCTTCATAGGCTACCAGGATCTCCTTCTCCATTGGTGTCGCGCTGGACCACAGATCGCCATTTTTCACCCCAACTAGCCACAGCGACAGCGGTCACCGGACAGGTGGGGAACAGCCCCTGAGCTGGAAAGATGGGGCTGCGCCTTAGAGCTTCAGCCACTCACTGGGCTTTGGGTCTACGCCGAACTGGTCCCTTGTTGACGTTGGAGGGCAAGGACAAGGAGAAGACTCAATTGGGGTGCAATTGTCCAGAGCTTTATTAAGTCTCTGGGGCGGTAGACCCACAGAGCTTCTTTCAGCACCAGGGGAAGCAAACCCAAAAGAGCCTTTTTGCTCCTTGTGCAGTAATTTTTAACCGGGGGTAGAAACACGGGAGGAGTTTGGGATTTGGCCAACAGGCAACTGAGATAGGTGGGGTCAGGGAAGGATGGACGTAGGAGGAGAACCAATAATAACCAGGGGTGGAACTGGGAAAGTCACATGGGCTAATGGGATGACGAGGTTTAGGGGAGTTCCCAGGAGGGGCTTTATAACTGACAGGGAAGGGACTAGAACAAGAGGATTGGTTCAGAGGATTGACAGAGAAGTGTATGGAGTAAAGGGGGCGAGTTGCGGGATTAACAGAACTGGGGGTGTAAATTGTAACAAAACATACCATACTAATAATAGGGGGAACAAACCATTCTCAACTCAATGAACACACCACCACACATTGGGGTGTAGTTCACTTCTGATCCTTGGTAGCCTCTACTCCAGAATCCAAGTGGCCTGCCTCAAGTTTCACCAGGCACTTTCTGCCACAGGCTCCAGGACAGACTACGGTCTCTGGCAGCAGAATACAGTACATTCTTGACATCTGAGTCTATCCTGACTGGCCCCAGTGCTATTGCATGGGCAATCTCACACTTGATCTGCTCAAAGGCCTGCTCTTGTTCTGGGCCCCACTGGAACTCATGCTTCTTTCTGGTGACCAGGTAGAGAGGGCTGATGATCTGGCTGTATGTGGGGATGTGCCCCCTCCAGAAATCAATGGCCCCCAGGAACACTTGAGTCTCCTTCTTGCTGGTTGGCGGAGACATGGTGGTGATCTTGTTGATGACTTCTGTGGGGATCTGGTGGCGTCCATCTTGCCACTTCACTCCAAGGAACTGAATTTCCCTGGCAGGTCCCTTGACTTTGCTCTGCTTCATCGCAAAACTGGTTCTAAGGAGAATTTGGATGAACTTTTCCCCTTTCTCAAAGACTTCTTCTGCTGTGTCCCCCCACACAATGATGTTGTCAATGTACTGAAGGTGTTCAGGAGCCTCACCCTTCTCAAGTGTGGCCTGGATCAGTCCATGACAGATGGTGGGACTGCGCTTCTACCCCTGTGGCAAATGATTCCACATGTATTGTACACCTCTCCACATGAAAGCAAATTCAGGCCTGCATGGTGCTGCTGAGGGGATGGAAAAGAAGGCATTTGCAATGCCAATCATAGCGTACCACTTGGCTGCCTTGGACTCCAGTTCATAGTGTAACTCCAGCATATCAGGCACAGCAGTGCTCAGTGGTGGTGTTACCTCATTCATGCCATGATAGTCCACAGTCAGCCTCCATTAGGCTTATACACTGACCAAATTGGGCTGTTAAGGATGAGTGGGTTTTGCTTACCACCCCTTGGCTCTCCAACTCCCAGATCATCTTGTGGATGGGGACCACAGCATCTCTGTTAGTTTGGTACTGCTGGCAATACACTGTCTTAGTAGCGACTGGCACTCGCTGTTCCTCTACCTTCGTCAGTCTCACAGTGGAGGAGCTCTCAGAAAGACCAGGCAAGGTGCTCAGCTGCTTGGTGGCGTCTGTCTCCACAGCTGCAATTCCAAACACCCATTTGTAACGTCTTGGATCTTTGAAATACCCATTTCTCAAGTAACCAGTGTCCAGAATGCATGGGGCATTTGGGCTGGTCACAATGAGGTGCTTTTGCCAGTCACTCCCAGTCAGGCTCATTTCAGCCTCCACCAAAGCAAAATCTTGGGACCCACCAGTTACCTCAGCAAGGGAGGCCAGTAGGGCACTTTTATACAGTCCTCAGTCCAATCCCAGCGTCCCTTGCTCTCGTGCATGTGTGGTTACTGTTCTCCGCCCTTTTCCCCACCTCCTAAGACATGGGTCCCCTGTCCATTGGTCACTTCAAGTTTCCGTTCCACCCTCTCCCCACTCACACACACATGGGAACCTTGGGTCCCCATGTCCACATGCCCAGGCTGGGCTGGGGAGGGGCCCAGCAACCCAGGTGCTGGGGGAAAAAAACGAGCCAGGACATGGCAGGGGCAGGTAAACAGTATGTCCCCTTCACATGCCAGGCAGACACGTTCACAGCAGCTTGAGGGTGCCAGGAGTGAACACCCTCACAGGAGACCTGGCATTGCCCCGCCGCATCCCACCGCCCAGCAAGCGCTGGGTTGTGCCACCGCCACCCCACCAGGGTGCAGCAAAGGGGGAAAAGGGAGTCTCTCTCTCTCCCCTCCCAAGGTTGGGAGCGGGAGGGGGGAAGAAAAGCCACTCCGGCAGAGGGCGTGGTGCCCAGCACCGCTGTCAGCACCGGCAGCGCATGCACCACAACAGGAGCCAGAGCATTCAATAGAAAGACACGATGGGGCAGTGGGCATGCATGTGGGCAGTCCAGTCCTAGCAAGGCGGCCACCCAGGACACCAGCAAAGACCGGGATGCCCCCCCCGACCCACAGGGGCCAGGTGCTGTTGCGGCCCCACCCTTGCTGGTGTCAGCAGCGGAGTGGCCCAGAAACCCTGCCAGGTGGCGGGGTGTGGCGCTCTTGGGACCCCATGCAGCCACCACAGGCCCTGCCCCCCAGCTCTGTTCACCTACCTCCTTGGTAAAAGAAAGTTTTTTAAGTGTGTGGCTAGAATCACAATATGTTGTTTTTCCAAACCAGAAGCATTTTTGTGCACAGTTTAGTATGGAACATCTCTGAGCCGATCTTTGCATGGCTCTTGTTCCATTTTTAATTGAATGGAAATGTTTCATTTGGTTCATTTTAGCTATGTTACATTTCAATCTCCTGCTCACGAACCTAAAGATTCACATTCAGCATAAAAATCTTCCCCATAAGAAAGAATGAGATATAGTTAATTTTATCAGTGTTTTTCATTTTGATAAACAATTTTAATTTTTAACTTGCTGTTAACTTCAGTGGTATTTTTCTAAGCAGCTCTTTGTGACATTTTGAGAGAAATTTGGAATGTTTCTGTGAGTAAATGGAAAGTTTACTCATGGTAGCTATGTTATCACAAGTACATAGATTTTGTGCTACTGAATACCTATAAGTGTGTTCTGAAAGCAAGTTACTCATAATGATGTTGTTATCTCAGACATTTAATTCTCAAAAAGTTAGTACTAATTAGAAAGACTGGTATTTGTTTCCCCTCTTGGCCAAGAAAACATCTCAAAAATAAAACATTTAAAGTCAAATGCATAAACAGGAGAAAGCAGACCTTCCTATTAAGTTTAACAAAGATGTGGTTCCGGAGACTTGTGATTCTGACTCAAAACAGCCCATACTATTAATGGCATGTGGGCTCGTAATAAAAAGAACCTGAAAGTTCCAATACCCAGCAGAAAATTTTTGTCTTCTTTCTTTAAGTAAATATTGTTACGGGTAAAAGAGAAATTTTTTTCACTGCCATTTCCTTAAAGCATACTTTGACTTGCAATAGAAGTGCTGTGATCTGTTGATCAGTTTTATTTTTCAAAAATTATTTTCAGTTCATCTATCTCATTATTATTGCAATTATGAATGTCATTTTCTTAGCCAGGATCTTGTTTTTATAATTTATAATAGGTTGTAGTTATGGGAAAGGGTTCTTTAGACTACCCTTGGGATCATCTTTCTATACAAACTTTGAACAGTGAGAGATGAATGTTTTAGAATGAAGATCGGAAGCCATGATCACTGAGGGAGTTCCCATCCTTGTCTTCTTTTTATGGATGATTCAGAATAGAAATAGCCTGTCTGAAGATATCTAATGTAGATAAAGTCCCATTGAAAGGTACCAATTCACAATAATTTATTTTCTACTGTCTTTAACTTGCTGATTTTTTTTCCTCAGAAAATGCATAAAATTAACTTGAAGTAACACATTAGACACCTGTAAAACAGTTTTTTAAAAAAATCAAATATCTTCTGGCCTTGTGAGTTGACAAATGTTGTCAAATGCTAACTAGTTGATACTGACTCTGCTTGACATAATGCTTTAACAAGACAGATTCTACCATATTGAAACAAGCAGATTAGTAACAGGACCAGGTATAATGGGCAGCTGAGTAAATCCAACATATTCTTAACCTGCTACATTTGTAAGTCTATACATTGTGACATCTTTTAATTTGGGAACTCTCAGCAATTTGGAATTTTTTGGTAATATTCCAACTACTACTTAATTGATTTACTTCTTTGGAGAGGTTATCTCTTGACTAAAACTTCAAGCTATGGAAAGATAATATAATTTGCCACAATTGCATTTTGCTTAGTTTTTGAAAATGAGGTAATAAAAGTTCCTAAGAATTCTGAAAATATTCTTTAGCAGCGTCCTAGTCTTTTTAGTTCTGTGGGTAGGTTTGGGATTACCTCAGTTTCCTGTTTTATTTTGTCTTTCAAGCTCAGAAAATTCATCTGAAACCTCTTGATAAAAAGTACAAATACTTCTCTTTATTTTTGGATAATCTTAGTTAAACTGTCAAAATATGATTTTGCAGTGTCTATATAAAAAGCTTGATGATCTCCAAAGTTTCTTGATAACACACATGCCAGATTATAACTTTGTAGCTAGTATGAAATGTGCTTTAATTTACCTTACATTTTGACAATCCATGGAAGAAACCATCAAGTGAGATGTGCTTTATTGCATATTAATCTACCGTCAACTGCTCTGTACATATTTACCTCTTGTATGTTTTCATGATGGTATTGAGAGTTGTTCAGGTCTCTTCATCCCCAGCTTGGATGGAAAGGCAATGTTTATTGACTGTCACAAGGGGAACTCCAGCAGCTTTCTCATGCAGTAGTCCCTGCCACTGAAGGGACTTCTCAGTTCTGCATTTTTTGATTCCATAGGAGAAGCACAATAGTGACAAAGTTACATTTAGCCCTTACTTTTAGTTTAGCTATTTTTTTCTGAATTATGGAATAAAAGCTAAACAGATGCAGCCATTTTGTTGCTTCATACACACAGCCCATGAGCAGCAACCTTTGTATGATTAGGTATTAGAAGAAAAAGTGAACCCTTTTAGTCATCACATATATGCCTTTCTTTGGAGAAAAACAGAGTGAGATTAGAATTGAAAGATGTTTACCATGGGAAACAATCCTTGGAAGTTATAGGAGCAATGTTAACTAGTGAAATTTTGCCTTAAAAGAATGTTAAATCTTGGCTAGTGTTTCAATAGATTTTTAATGTCAGCATTATTCTCCTTATTTTCTCATATGAAAGATGGTAATGAAACTTTCATGTTCTTTTTGCTGGAAATCTAGTGGATATTGCATGAAAAAATTAGGCACTTTTAAAAGATTCAGATAGATCTAGTAGCATAATTAAAAACTTTTTGGCCAAACAAATAAATGTGCAGGATCTTATTGTCAGGACAAAGAAGCTTATATTAGAATGAAACTCATTCTCTGACGTATCTGTCATGAAAAAGGGAAGGTTTAAACTAACCCTTCCAAAGGGGAAGAATTCTCTCTCTACTCTTAAAAAAAATATTTGATTGCCAGAGCTCCAGGAATTGGAAACCCTTATTGACCGAGCAGTCTGATTGCATTTCTTTTGTGAGAAACCTTCACTTTATCAGATTCACCACTCAGAGAGTATATATCGGATATTCTTTTAAGGGAAAGCTTTCACCAGCAGACAGGAGGAACCCCTCAGTGGGTCTCCCCAAAGTGTTATTTTGCTGATGACGAAACTGTTAGAACCTTTGTATAAGTATTTATGCTAAAACAGTTATGAGATAACACCTTTTATTAAGATACATTGTGACAAAATAG
>WEIV01019626.1:252020-286027 GCA_013390005.1 Calyptomena viridis | reverse complement strand
TCTCTCCTTTCCTTCCTCCCTCCCCTCCCCTTCCCTCTCATTCCCTGCCTCCCTGTGTTGCTCCCTCCCTCTCCGGCGCTGTGGGGGCCGGTCCCTGTTCCCTGGGGGAACCGGGGGGTCTCGGTGACTTTGCCCTCGCTGAGGTGGCTGCCAGCGGTGGCTGCCAGCGGCACACCCGTCCCGGCCACCTCCCGGGAGCTCCTGCTGGTCACGGAGGCAAGTTCGAACGCACAGGCTGAGGTCGCTGTCTCCCAAAAACCTCAAGGGCAGCGGAGGCAGCTCCCCCTAAAGCGACTTAATTTTGTTTATGAAATAGTCACCGTCCTGACCGTGAGAGAAGGGCTTTGAATCAGCCTCAGCAGAGAAACTGCTGTATGAAAAAAGTCACTGAGGAGGCTCGGCAGATGCCGAGGGTGAAAGCTGACTTAGCTGCTTCACAACAGCTGTGTAAGTTTTCTTAAAGTTGTGTCATATTTATGCAGAAATACGTGAAGTAACTTGGTGCTACTACAACGGGTTCCTTTCTGCTTCATCCTCCAAAAGCCACTTTCTTAAACCACAGAAATGTACGGAAAGAGGACATAAGGAAAACACAATGTGTAACCTGAAGATTTACCTGAGGAGGGGAAAAAAAAAAAAAAAAGGAACAGACAGTAAACAAATATTTGATTAATCTGTGCAATAACATTTTTCTTCTCAGAATTTTGATTCTTCAAAAGTGATATAAGCATGCCTATCAATCTGTCTTGGCAGATAAGCTCTCCTGTTCTTGGAGAACAGTGGTTTTGTGATATGAGTCCAAGTTGCTGTTTCTTATGGGCTTTTTCTTCCATGTCACAACAGACTCAGTTTTCAAAATATTTGATAAATAAATACAATTTCTTGCCCAAAAAACTGCATTTCCGATTCATCAGTGTATTGTGCTTCCATTTCCCACCTAGGAACCAATTCCTCCAAAGTAGTTGCTTTAAAGCAATGCTGGTGAAACCTTTAATTAGACAACACATATGTTATGGTTTTACTCCAGAGTGTCAGCTGTCTCACTGGCCTGGTTGAAACTTTCTTCTGGTTCTTTGTTTTGTTTTTTTTTGTTCAAGTGTATTTCTGTTCTAACTTTAGCTGCTTCTGGTTTTGGGACTGCCTTCTTCAGTTTCATAGAATGGTAAAGGTGCTTTTGAAGGATGACAGCAGCAACAGCATCTTGTCCAGTGGAAGGAGTTAGCAATGTGCAAAGTAAGTGTTGCCTGATATCATTAAGGCTTTTGCTCCTTACCTCCTATAGCCCTCACCCCACCTAACTAAAAGGGTGTGTTCTCTCCCAAACTGGTGTTTTTGGATTCTGTGATTCCACCCACAGAACAGACCTCAGGCAACCCCTGCTGCTCTAAGTAGAGCTGGTGCCTGTTCCCTTTGTGTTCAGGTGCTCCTGTCTTAGCTTGAACAACCTGCAGCCCTAATATGTGGCCTTAACTCTGATGGGCCAGTCTGAGAGAATTAAGAGGAGCACAAATGTTCAGAAAGAAAATTAAATTCTTACTGGTACAGGGCACTTCACTGCTGCAGTGTTTTGCAGTTAAATGTGAACTTTTCCACACCTGTGTGATAGTGAAGATGTTTGTGGTTCAGTGTGAATCTCACAAGTATTACTTTAAAAACCTGTGTAGATGATAGGTTATGTTTCAAAATAAGTTTGAAAATGTTTCCTTTTCTTAACTCTAGAGTTTAGGTATAAAGGTGTTAGCTCATCTCCAGGTTTTGCCTCACTGTAACTTAAATTTAGGCCTGATGCAGAAGTCCACTGAGTTTAGTAGGGCTGTAAGTTCATGGTCGTTGATCCATTTGACAAGGCTGGTTTGGAGCTTCCTTGTTGATGGCGTGAGGCAAATAATGGGAATGTAACAGCTAAACTTGCAAGAACTACTTAGTTGCTATTTCCTTCTGCACAGCCCAAATGTTGTTTTAGAATGTGGCTGTTCCTTCCCTTCCTTTTGAAGCTGAGTCATCTCCAGTGGAGTAGCTTGAGGCTCCCAGCCCAGGATAACTGGAGCAGTGAGGACATGATTACAGGCCTGTCTGCTTGGAAAGACTCCACTTTGATTTTCAGATGGTTTTTGGTATCAAAGCATGACGACATTGTTAATACATACTGTGCTGTAGTGATTCATGCTTAGTTCAGTAATTGGTATAAAACTTAATGGCAAGCTATGAGTTAACGAGGAAACTCCTGTGGATTATACTGCTCTGTGAGGGAATGCTGCAGAAATCAAAAACAAATCTGAAATGGAACATTAATTGAAGACTGCTGTGTCTACAGTTCAGTGGTACTTACTTCTTCAAAATATAAACAAAAGTGATGTGTCACTTAAAGAAACAACTGAAGAAAATGAGATCTTATATAGATGTTGAACCTTAAAGGCTGTCAGGCCAAGATCTTGGCAAACTGTAAGTGAAGCAAACTTGTAAGGAAACTGCTTTCACAGCATTAGGGCAGTGGTTATCCAACAGAGCTGACATGCCTGTCTTCCAAGTGATTGTAGCTGCCACAACAGGTTATTTTCTAATATTGGTATGAAATGACAGGTTTTGTGCAGCCCTTTCAGTGCAACTCTGTAACCCCTAAAAACGTTGTTCACAACCCTATTTTCCAAAGGATTCTCTCACAGATATAATTATATCTGCTCAATGCTAGAAAGTTTACAGCTCTTAGATTTGAGCTGCCTCATTAATTTCTATGTGCCAATCCTGAATCTCAAGCTCCCTGAATTCAGAGGATGCTGGGGATTGTCCTTCCCATGGTGTCATCGTACTATTGGAGGCTGTGGGTTGTTCCCCCTCCTTCAGGATGGATTTCAGCTTACACAGGGTGAAGATGTGTTGACCTGAAAACTGAGAGACCCTGTCTTGTTTTTGGCCAGGGGGATGGTGGGCACTGTTTCCTTGACTGAGAGTTCTCCAGTACTTCAGTCCCCTATAGAACCCATAATCATAATTAATCATAACCCTTTTGTATTTCCGAATTGACAACACCATGGGAATTTGTGAACTAAAAAAAAGAAGGCACTCTAAATTTATATTCCCATAGGCCATAATTAAGAATGAAATTCATCCTTCTGCCAAACTGGTTTTGCTCCCCATTAGACATCCACTGGCTGGGTTTGAGGTGTGTCTCACTAAGTGTGTGCATCACTGTCAAAGATGAGGGAGGAAACAAAACCCAAACAAGGTCTGATGAATTTGTTTTCTTGGGCTCTGCAGTGGTACTGCTGGAGTTGGTAGTGCAGAGTGAGGGAAGAAGCTGAGGGGGACAGCAATAGCAAAGGATGAGTTGCTGTGTACCCTGTTGCCCAGTGAATCAGCCTCATGATCACAGTCTGTTAGGAAATTAAAAAGCAGGGACTTAGTGACAAGCATTGGGAAATGATGTATGTGTAATGCTATGAAAGAAAGTTTCTTTTTTGAACAACAGAGAGAAATTTATCAGGTTTTAAAATTAGTTTATTCAAGGATTGAAACTAGTTTAGAAATTTAGTATATAAGAAGAAAACAAAGGTGAGTGGATTAGTGAATAACTGGAGTGATTAGTAGAAAATAATTACAGCCCACTACATAGTTGCAGCAATGTATTTTAATAGTGTAATAAGATGTTAAAATTCTGAATTGAATTCCAGCCTCCTCAACATCAATTCATTTGCTTGAATTGCCTATCATTTAATGCTACTTAGAACAATATTGCCTCATTTATTTTTTGTAAGCAGCTTTTCAGCTTTCCGAGAAAAGTATAAATAATCCACGTGTCCACCAAACTAGCTTTTTCTAAATCTTGTGTTTCCACTGCAGCATTCTTTCCCAGTGCAGGTAGTTGTTGCCTTCCTGTAACACTGCTTGCTGTTGTGGATCAGTATTAGTATTCATCAAAGTTTATTTATATTTCCTTGAGTATTCTTTGGAAAATTTACCATAATGAAATTAAATCTGAATCTGGATCTCCCTCTCTGTTCAAAACTGTATTTTAAGGATGAAATATTAAGCAGTGAATATAGTGCTGTAAGTTAAGGCAGCAACTGGGTATTTTCTGTCAGAGTTACGCTTGATTTTTTCCTTTAGATTTGTGGGCAGATATTTATGGATGTACAATTTATAGTGTGCATGCAGTGAGTGTAACATGTCCTGAATGCTTTGGGTTTATGGTCTGTGTGCAGATCAGTTCTCCAGTATGGGCACAGTCTTGTGTGTTCATCACCCATTCCTATGGCATTCCTGCATGGGCAGTGCCAGGCTGCAGCAGTGTCCAAGGGTCTGAAATTCCCAGAGAGGTACCAACATCTGCCAGCTCTGCCTAGACAGAATTTCTAGGCAGAAAAATAGAAGAAATCTAGAAAACCTGAAATTACACAACAAAGTTAAAAAAAAACGACGAACGAGCAAACAAAAATAAACCAAACCAAGAAAACCCCAACAACACAACCCCAACGCAATCTAGACAATCCCACTCAAACACAAAACCAAAACAACAACAACAACCAACTAAAAATGCTATTTGTTTGTGTACCGGATCAAAGCGGAGTCCAAATCGAGCCTCGCAGCTGGAGGGAGAAAGCTGAGGTAAGGCACACAAATAGCAGCACAGTTCACTGATTGCAGCTTTCGCAGTTTTTAGAGTGTTTGACTTTGTAGCCTGAGTACTTTTGGAGCAGTTGAAATGTGTCTAACGACCGTGGCTACACCGGTTCTTGCGGCTTGTGCCTGTTGGCTTGTGGCCGCTCCGTGTCCCCAGCGCTGTGACTCACCCGGGAGGTGGCAGACAAACACCGCTCCGGCTCGGCTGGGAGCGGAGCGAGGGGACAAGCAGCACGTACCTGGCAGCCACCCAACAGGGACAATGGCACGGCACTAACGTAGGTCTTTTCATGTCCATTACAGGACTTTTCTCTGCCACGTTACTGTTGGACTTCCCAAGCGTCTTTCTGCGAGTCCTACTATGGAGTCACAGCTTGCGATGATGAGTCATTTTAAAAGTATTTTACCTTTACCTTATTTTAGGAAAAGTCGTGTGCATTTTGGGGTTAAGAGTTCCAGCAGCTAATAAGAAGGGTAGAAAGAAGCATATGGAAGGAAAATAGAGGCGTCAAAGGACGACTGGAAGTCAAAGTGGGTTCTTGCCAGTATTTGGCATAGCAGTCATCCAACAAATAAAAGGGAGAACAAAACAAGGTGGGGCAGAACACACTTATTTGTAATTGGTGTTATGCTTCTACATTCCAGTATTCAGCCTCAGCTGTTTTCTAGTGTTTGCTTACTCTGGTTGTAAAGACACAGACAAAGCCTTTTAACAAATATGATGCTGATTGCGGTTATTTCTCCCTTAGAGTGAGTGGTACAAAATTTAGTGTGAATTGTGAGTATTGGATATAATACTGTAGTGCTTCCAGAAAATGTTAGTGATTAGCAGCAAATAAAAATTGACTATCTAATAATGGTGTTGCTTGCGCTCAAATGCTTTCTACTTAGCTGAGTGATCCAATTATCATAAAATGAGGGTGTAAAAGTAAGTTTATAAGACATTAGATGCTATTAATTTTCATAATATACTGGAGTATTTAAACACAGAGCATCAGAGGTTTCCACCTCAGGCTCTTTTGGTTAGGACTCTTCTTAAATACAGGTTGTCCACAAACTAGGAAGTTCATCCTGCTGACATAAATCCTACCTATTCAAGCTCTGTGTTTGTGCAGCCTGGAGAAACAGGAAAGGTGGAACTGGCCAACCCGTCCACCTGTAATGGGGGTGGGGAGGTTGCTATGCAACTATAGTATTTGGTGTTTTGCTTGAAAGCTCAGCTCCAGGAAACAAGGGTTTACATAAGAATCAATCAATCTTTCTTTCTTCTAAGTTTGTTTCCTTCTGTTATGAAACAAAGCTTGTTTGTGTGATTCAAGTACATCTCAAGGCCTCAGAAACCTTGATGCAATGTGAAAGAAACCAAAGTTTGGTGTTGTTTTAATCTCCTTATTTTAGGCAAGCTTGAGTTACAAATCTTGGAAATGCCAGTACCTGGTGCTGGAATAACAATCCTCCCACATTCATGGTGTACAACTCGATCCACAAAATATTCCTTGCCTCAGTTCATCTTCAAAACCGACTGTGAGTATCCTGCGTGTCCCACCTTCACTTCTGTCTTTGATGAAGCCATTTTCAGAGTTTATGGTTATCAGAGTTCATTTTGAAGAAAAACCTGATGCTTCTGACCTCTGTGCCAATCTCCTGTACTGGTGACGTTACCTAGTCCAGACTTAGAGCTGTGCACACTGCACTTGAAACCACAGCTCCCTACGAGTTTAGCCCTGTGTAAATTTACCTTGACAGATTGCACGCACTTTGAATTAAGGATTGTGTTTTCATATTTATCTATAAAGCATCTGGGTACCATGGTGATCATACCAGACAAGCAGACAGTTGAATTTATGCTTAATGTTATCTGCAATGTCAGGGTCCTTTTCCATCTGAGGCTTGGCTTCTCTTAACAGAACTATATTCTCTAGTAAAATCAGTGATTACAGGCGTTCCTGTTTGCTACATTTTAGTAAATTAATAGGGACACAAAGGTAAGGAGGTGCTTTTATGTTCTCTTTATTAGCTAAGCTTGTAGTTAGCAGTGAAGTTGCTGCATGTGAACCTGTCATGATACCCCAGCTTAATCACCACATGCTTTGTTGTTGTATTTCTGAAATAGTGTAACAGTGCACTTTGAAATCTCATTTGAGGGAAATGTCTCTGCCTAAATATAAGAAAAAGTACCCTTCAGGTCAGCAGTCTGAAAAGTATTGCCTCTTCTAGGCAGTTCTAATTACATATTGATTGTATTTAAATCTTCCATTACAGTTTATTTCATGTTACATTCATGCATCTGTTATTTTTTTTCCTTGTGTTCTTTAGACAGTTTTTAAATAATAATACAGGGGTGGGTGTTTACTCTGGAATGGTCATTTCAATTTAGCATACAGAGGGCAATGAGGCAGAAAAGGGAATGTCATGCTTATATATTAGTTGTTATTTCAAGTAGTAATTTTCCAAAGATTGTCTGGGGGAAAATTCCTCTCTGTTTATAGTACACAGTATCACATACTGTTGGTCAGTTGCTATTGCATACAGCAAAGCAGGTAAAACCTTCAATGGTAAACTGCAAGACAGGCCATAAAGCAGTTTTTGTTGTGTGTCTGTCCATGGCAGGAGGTTTGTAACTAGGTAATTTTTAAGGTCCTTTCCATCCCAAACCATTCTATGATTATCATATATTACCATAATTTTAGTTGTGTATGTGTGTGTGAAACTGCACAAAATGTAATGATCCTGCAGTGATTTAACACAAAAATGAGTGTGTCGTGAATTTTTATTATATTTGTTTGTTCCTTGACCAGAAATTATGTATCTTTATTTCTCATAATTCAGACTTCCTGTTGTTGTCAGTCTTTTTGTAATCATTTGTCTTGGTTTTGTTCCTCGAAGCAAAGAGCTAGAGCTGCTGTTTCTCAGAAGTATGCATCCATTCCACTAAATGAAAAACACATTTTCAATGCAAATTTGGTCAAAAAATGAATGAACCCCCAAACTTTCCTTTTTATTTCTAGAATTCATTAGAAATCATGAGCACAGGAGGATGTGTGTATCCCAGCACAGTTTGGAAGTACTGTGCACTCCGACACGACTATAGGTTTGGGAACACTGTCACCACTAATAACCTTGTAAATCCAAGCACCTATTGCAACAACTGTAGCTTTCTCAGTTACAAACATATTGCCAGGAGATTTGAAACAATTTGGCAGTAATTGTTTTCACAGAGTGGTAGAAACCTGCCTTTGGGCTGTTGTTTGGATGCTGAAACCGGGTCACTTTCTCACAGAGCTGAATGCAGTATGGAAAGCTCTGGGCCTGCTGTGGGTCACACATCAAAATGTGCTTTCTGCAGAATGTGCTTGTGTTCCTGAGAGAGAGGGAGAGCCTATGGAACCACAGGATGACAGATTATGCCAAGTTGGAAGGGACCCACAGAGATCTTTGAGTCCAGCTCCTGGCCCCGCACAGGACCATCCCCACTGGTCTGGCAGGACAGAACCAGTGGGGTCCATGGATCTGTGTGAATGCAGTCTGACAAAGTTGTGCTGATTCTTTTGTGGACTTCAGCTGTAAAACGGCTTCTGAAACTCTCACACTGTCTCCCTGCAGAAATGCTGCATGCCTAGAGAGCAACAGGTATCTATTTCAATGATTTGTTAGAACATTATCAATTTCTATGTGTTAACTTTTTTTGCTACTAAGAAATTCTTTTCAGGACCCTCCTTATTGCACAATCCTGAGATGAATAGAGAAATTATTCCTTAATTTCTTTAGGGTGCAGTCAAGAAAACAGAATGCTGTGGTCCTGTGTGAGCAGGCTGGCTCTTGGAATACAGAGCCAGGCTGCTCTGTTTGTCTACGTGTTGGTGAGACAGAGGGCATGGCAGCTGCTTGGAATCCAGGAACAATGGGGTGGTATAATGGTGGGACACACAAGTGTTGTTGAAAAGCTTGTGGCAATTTACTTCTTGGTTCAGATAGTGAAGACAATGTTGAGGGAGTACGATAAGCAAACTGATGGCTGTGCAGATGTGATAGACTGAAGGATGGCACGTGATGGTGTCTTGTAAGTCATTTGCTCATCAAAGGATGTAATTGTGTTTCGAGACTGAAAGACAGCAGGTTTGGCTGGTTGTGTTAGAGTACTTAAAGGACTTAAGGCATTGTGTATATTATCTAGCTCAATGTGCTTTTTTCAGTGGTATCTATGTCCTCACACTTTGCTTTTTGTTTCATCCGTTGCTGTATGACTCATCTTCATAATACGCCTTTGCTACAATTATCTGCTGTTTTTCGTGATGAATCCTATTCCTTCCTTTTGCTGCTCTCTTTTCACGTTTGCTTTGAGAATTCATACGTTTATGAATTCATGACTTTTTCTTTTCTTGCAGAAGCTCTTTCTCTCTGCACTAGTTACCAGTGTTAAAGAACCACACCTAAGCCGTGTGCTAAATCATTACATATATTTTATTTTCCAGACAAATCTGCAAGGGAAAAAGCACTGTTGTATGCACTAGAAAACTGAGACCACTGTGAGAAATCTAACTTAATACCAATAATGAAGAAATGCCACTGTTTTAAATATGGTGGTAAATGACCCTTTCAATCATGATAACTTTCAAAACCGTATTTACTCACCTTTTCAAAGGCCTCTGAAGAATACTGTAGATTAAAACTGTTAAGTCTTGTTTTATCCCTCTCCTTTGTACTTAAAATGTGGAGCAGCTGTCACTAGTACTCACATAAAACCACTGAGAGAACTAACTACTTAGAATAAATACATTTGAAGTGTCTATACAGCTTTCTAAAATGCCCACAAATATATCTACATGCATATATAAAACTGAGGAAACAGCTTCAGTTTCTGTTTCCCAGCTGAATTTCATTTGTTCTGATTGTTGTATTTAACTCACATTAAAAAGCAGGACACAGAGCACACAATGGTAACAACATAAACAAAAGCATTTATAAAACCCAGACATAAGGTGTCTGGGTGAAAAGGCAATTTCAGTCCTGGATCTGGAAGTTCTGATTTTTTTTTTCCCCCTTCTAAATCAGTTCTAAATATTTCCTGTTACTAAAATATGTTTTAGTTAAGACAGGCCCTAGGAACTATTTGGTTTATGCTCGTTTCTGTATACTCAGGGCATTGCTTATAAAGTTTTCTTGTATTTTGTGTCCTTGATATAAGGTTCTAAAAAATGAACCACATTGTTACCAAATGTGGGACATAAGCTACACACATTTAAGGTGATACAGTGTGTTGTCTGAGAGGCATCTGACAGAGCTTTCTGTAGCATTGCCATCTATTTCAGTAAAACACCCGAGTGACAGAGAAAAACAAATGACTGAGAAATTTCAGTAATGTAAGAAAGAGGAATGAAAAACAAGAAACTATTTTGAGAGAAACTATTCTACCTTTTATTTTTGTGAATTCAGAAAAACATATTAATCCTAATAAATATCTGAATATGTAGGATTCAATTAACTTGTTTGGTATTTTAGAGAGATTTTGAATAAATATATTTTTCCATTGTATTCTGGGAATAAAAAGGTAAGGGAATACTTTAGGCACTTGTAAAATTATAAAATTCAGAGAAAGGTTTGTGTTATTATTTTATGATCAATACTTATAGATAGCTATAGAATATTCTTTGTAGGTGTTGTCCAGACTTTTTACTGCAGGTAAGGAGGAGATCTCATTAGTTGGCCTTCTGTGTAGTTCTTTCCAGGGACTAATGTAGTTGGATTCTATTAAAAAAGAACACATACTGAAAAAAAAAATCTCAAAAAATATTTAGAATGCAGTGTCAAAATGTGTAAAAATTAAACCTGCCATAGACTAAAGCAGATACCAGGAGCTTGAGGGAGGATAGAGTGAGGAAAGTGTAATAGCCCTTCTTTGCTTTCTCTTTATCCAATTTGTAAATAAAAAATGTGAGATATGAAGCTAAAATCTTCAGTGTGTCCAAGTCTGTCTCTCTGTAAGGAAGGGATTGCCTCCTTCAAATCATAGACACCCTTGAACCAGCACTGAAACTTACCATCAAGTCCATCTCTAAGAAGTCATGAATGCTTAAAATTGGAGTGTAATTTGAAAAATGCTATAAAAATAACAGCCAGACCTGGGCTCACCATGACTAAAGGAAGGAAAAGTCCAACCATGCCATCAGGAGAGTCTGTACTTTCCCCATGGCTGTCATTTCATATGGACTGTTGGATCTTATTTCTGCTCCTTAGATTGTCCTTGTCTTTGGATTAAATTCTGAGCCTAGAGAAATTAATTGTAAAGCTTACAACGACCTTACTTGTGAACTGCTCTAAAGGATCATTTGCTGTAATTTGCAGAGCTTTAGGTGCAGAGTGGAGTTATACTATATTTGAGGTGGCCATCTTGTTCCAAGTGTAGTGCTGTTTTCTGCACATCAGCTCTGTCAGATCCTCTAAACTGTTGCATTTGTCCCCTAATTGCAAGAATAATGTCTTGTCCCTAACAATTACTTTAAAAATGTGAAGAGGTGCTGTAGTTGTTCCAGAGCAAATCCTATTTTTGACACCTATTGACCCTTCAAATCCATTTAGGAACTGGCTATCTTTGGAAAAAAAATCACAAAATCATTATTGAATTGGCTCTCTGGCCTTCATCTTCTGCCTGTGTCCTGACCAGAAAAGCAAAAAGGTATTAAAAAAAAGGCACTCAGTCCAGACTGGTCTGGCAGCTCTAGGCAGTTTGAGTAGGGAAAAGTAAACAGCTTTTATAAATAAGGTTCCAATTGCAAAGACTAAGAAGGTAAAACCAGCAGAAAACATATTAGCTTGTTTACTTGCTTACTTCCTAAACTTTCCCTACCAGCAGCTTTTGAGAATCCTGTCACATCCAGCTCTGCTATTCATAAAGCATCTGTCCTGCTTTTTTTTCATTGCTGGTTTTGCTACCAATGCAAGGTATTCAGCTCACCAGTTCTTCACTCCAGGCTAACTCCATTACACAGGCAGCACATGGAATCCAGGATGTGGATTGGGAACTGTAAAACATCACTAGTCTCATGGGTACTGAGCTGGGATATTTTCTTTACAGGATGCAGGATCTTCCTTATTCTCTCTCAAGGCTTAGACTTTTTTTCCCCCTTTATTTAATTTTTTGTGTTTTCTTCTTTACAGAACATTTGATTTCATAAATTGCGTTTATACTGGGTTAAAAAAATGCTAGAAAATATTTAGGAAAATCCTCCAAATCCAACACATGTACTCTGGTCATTTCTCTGGGATAGTTTGTGCCAGTCACTGTGTCACATTGCTCTGCACAGCACTGGGATTTGCACATGTGTCATGGGTGACACAGTCTACTTCATATTGTCTTTGAAAACCTGAAGGTAAGAAGTAAACAGGCTCCTCCCAGACACTGCTGAAGTAGCTTCAGGACTACAGGCTACGTGCCATGGTACTCATTAAGTTGTGCCCTGCTTTCCTCAAGTATCCTGGTGTAGGAGTTGTTACTGAGGCAACACAGGGACTACTGTGCAACTCCCATAAAAACAAGTCGCTGGGGTGTGTTGGCATCTACACATACGTACACAGTGGCTCTGCATTAAAATTTGCCTTTTTTTAAAGTTAAGCAGCTGAGAAATGCAAATGGGGACCCTTTAAGTAAATGAAACAGAAAACATACAAGCTCTTCAAATACTTTGATAATACTTTGATTTTGTGTTACTTTTTTGTGCTTTGCTTTGGGTAGGAGAGAATAAAAATGCTGCTCAACAGCTGACCTGAGCCTGCGTGAAGAAGATGGATGGGTAGATTTACCAAATGGAAGTTCTCTTCTCTGTTAAGCCTGATACAGGCTTGAGCAGAACCATTCTCAGGTTGGACTGGGAAGAGTAATTTCTCCATTTTGTATGGAGAACTTTCTCCATGGAGCACTAGTGTTTTGTCTGTGCTATCTGCACAAAGGTGTGGAGTGGCCCAGTGAAGGACATGACTATGCTGTTCTAAATGTGTGGTTGTGGTAGTTGAAGTGGTCTGCTGAAGTCACAGCTTTTACATCTGGCTGGAAATAGATGGGAAGCAGAAACCTTTACAGTTACCCCCAAATTAAAGAACACACCCGACAAGCAGCAGACACAGTTCTCTCATATTAAGTCACAAGTTGCCTATAGTCATTTGTCTAACCTTTTTGGCTTTTTCTGTCTGTATACCAGATGTTAATGCACCTGAAAATAGAAAGTCTGATGTTTATATATTCATCCTTGTTTCATATTTAAAACGTGTGTATATTTATACACGTATGTATAAAAATATGTATACAAATATGTATGACAGAACCCTTTCATGGTAATCCCTGACCCATTTGTTTGCATCATGCACAGCTGACTCCCATTTATCTGCCCTGTTCTCCAGAGCCCATTCTGTATGTTAACATCTGCAACCTTTGATTCATGGACTCCCATCAGGATTGAAGATGATCTGAGATCAAAGACAGTTTATTATTAGCTCAGTAGTTTTCCACTAAGTTATGCTACGTCTCTTTAAAGCAATGGCACAAGCTCCTATTAACTAATAATTACAGTTCTTAGTAACAATTTCTAGGGTGCAATGTCTTGTTCTAGGTTGTGCAGTTCCAGTTCTTTTAGGCTTCTTTATGTTCTCCACGGTGCTTGCCTCCATCAAGCACAGTTTGTTGGCAGACTTCCACAAACATCCATGGTGATTTTGCTGGTAGGGTGGGCAGAGACCATAACTGGAATTATAAGCCACTAACAGGCTTCCTGCATATGCCATCTCTTGGAAAAAAACCCTGTTTGTTCCTGTCTTTCCTTGAAGCTGAGTGTGTGTAGATTCTGTTCTATGGTGACTTCCATTTGAAAGTCCTCTTGAAAATCTTTGTGACAGTACAAACGGCAGGCAAACCTTGCAAGTTGTTGCCTAATACAGGTGAACCTCCAGATGTATTTTCTGCTCAAATCCTGCATTCTAGAGCACTTTTTGTAATGTGCTGATAATGGCAACCTCAGACAGGTAATGTGAGATCCTCATATAGTGGCTAATTTCAGAATTACTTGTTTTGGTAAGCTCCTCCGTGTTGCCTAACTCTTGTTCCACAGGTGCCACAAGCAGATCCCAGAAATAAAAGGTTCCTTTGAAATGCACCCAGGGTATTTTTGGTAGGATTTAGAGGAGTTTTGGAGTAGTATAATTTGCCGTGGTGATGAAGTATAAGGACATCTCCGAATTTAAGACCCACTTAAAAGACCTGGGTGGAAGTGTATTTTAGTGAGTGCTTTGACTGGTGTAAATACCTGTTGGGAGAGGACTCTCTGGGTGGAAGTGTTTCCACCTGGAAAAATCCACCTGCTGCTGGATTTCCTTGCCAGCTTGGTCAGGCAACTCATTTCAGACTGTAGCCAGATGACAAGGTGGCATAGAGGCACTCTGCAAAATCAACATGAAAAAATGGAAGAAAAATAAAGGTTGAAATGCTAGAAAGTTCTAGAAAGAGGAGAAATCATTCTAGAGACTCTCAACTACTGACAGTCTTAAAGTTGATTAGGCTGAAAATTACCTTCCTGATCATAAATGTTTGCTTAAAACATTGAGCCCAGATACTAACACAGTGGCAGCATCCATGGGTCTGAAAAGGTTAGACAGAAACAAAATGTACTCTACTCAAGCAAAAAAGGGTACAAATTAGGGCTTTATCTCCGTGGGGTGTCCAAGAGGAGTCTCTGCATCTATGGAATGATTTCTGCATGGGCTGCCACGTCCATTGGTCCCTATGCACCGGTTTTGTTGTACCAGCATGAAGGTACCAGAGAAAGATTAGCTCTGAAAAACAAGTTTTAAAATGATTGCTTTAGAGCAATTTTGAAGGATTTTTTTTGTTCCCTTCAACCATGAAATGGAAGTGTCCTGCTGATGGCTCCAGCATATTTTTTAATTGAATAATTAACATGGATAATAAGCATTCAACAACATTTTTGTTGATAATCACTGGATTTAGTAATCTCCCAGAAGGTGGGATGATTCAGAATCTTTTAATGCCCCAAAATAGAAGATAATTAAAACCCTACACACACAACTTGAAATAGAATTGAGTACAAATGCTGCAGAAGGAAAATTAGAAAATGAGCTTGAGGGAAAAGGATTGGGGGGGGAGGGAATAATAGCCCTAAGTACTAATAATAGTAAGGATACTTATGAAATTACATTTTAAGTACTTGAAGTTTTCCTTACTCTGCCACACTTTGCCAATGACCAAGACTTCTTTCAGAAAAGTCCTCTGTGTGTGCTTGTTTCTTAGCAGGGCTCTGCTCCTTGCTGTGTGGTGGGTGAGCTTGGCTGGACTATGGGCAGGGCACTCACAAATGTGGGTGCTGCACTGGTCAGCTGCTGAAAATGGTATGTGGAGTAACTAACTGGTGAGCTGTGTCACAGGGAGAAGGAGCTGTAAGGGCTTTTACAGGAAGGGTTAGTTCAGATCATCAGTGGTGCATCCTTCCCAAAGAAAGTCTCATGAGTAAGTGCACACCCTGTGCATCATACCTCTGAAAATGGGGACCAGGAGTTAGAGGCCCCAGAGCCACATTAACATGCAGAGTTGCCCAGCTTAGGTTAACCTTTGGTGTAATAACTTTCCTTGCAGTTCTGGGTGTTCTGGATTTAGACCACTACTTATGTTCTATGTATCACTTACTACATATCGCAGTCACTTGACAACAGAGGGGCTCAAAACTGTTGGAATTAATTCTCATGGTAACAAAGAACTAACACAAAGCAGCCCACGTTGTCCTTGCAAGTGCAAGAGGTATTATCTTATTATTTTAACATTAACTTTTTCTCCTCTGGAGGGGGTGGAAAAAGTCACAAATCTGTCATTTGCTTGACTAGATGAGGACAGTCATACTGAGGTGACTGGGCATAGGATGGAACCCAAACAGAATAAACACGAGGCCATTAATTAACCTGTTTAATGAGTACTGTTTTTACAGAGGTATAGTGGACACTTGAGACTTTACTGTTCACTTCAAAGAACTAGTGATCAAGTTCATATTGACACAAGTAGAGCAGGACTGGATTTCTCTACAGTGTGCTTCTCTGCCAAATCCTGCCTGCTAAAGTACATGAGGTGTCTTTGAAACATTATTTACCAGCTTTGAAAAAAAAGATGCTGTACAAAGCCAAGCGTTATTTGCCAATTTGGAGCCTCCCTTTGGTTTGTGGCAAAAATCCGTCATGAAATCAGGAATCTCTAGAGAGGTCTTGTCTGCTCCCATTGAAATTCCAAAATACTGACGTGGGTGGAAGAGAGAGAGAATATAACAAAGGGCAGGGCATTCCCACCAGTGTAACCTTAAATTGCTCTGATTCTTCCCAGACTTCCAAGCAAAGACTGAACATTGACCACTTGCTGCTCGCTCATGGAACAGTGAATACCAAAATATCTTACTGCCACTAAACAGTTCCAGGTTAGATAAGACAGTGGCTTTTATTAAATAGTCCTGATACAATAAAAGGATACTAGGACATTTGCATTGTTGTGCAGTATGGCAATGAGCTGTTTTGGTCACAAACCCACATCACTGCCCCAGCAGGGCTTGGCAGCCTCTGTGGGGCTTCCCAGGGATGAGTTGCAGGTCAGTAACGTTGCACATTGGCAGAACTTTAAGGAAAACTTAGGCTGCCTCTTTTGGGACTGTGCTACCTCCAGTAGTATTGTTTTCTGTCTTGTGTAAGGACTCCTCTGCAGACAAACCAACAACAAAGTAAAGCAGAAGTGGATTTGGAACACTGCTTTTGATGAAAGGCCAGGCTCTGCCTGGATCTTGTGCATCAGGTGGTATGAAAGCTGCCAGGACCATCATGTACCCTTCACACAGCAAGTAAGTAAGGAAAAAAGTATACAATTCTCCAGTTATGTATGTACACCTGGGGACAAGTGTTTTCAGAAAGGAGATGGGCAAGAGGACCAAGATGGCTTCATTCCCCATTTAAATGTCTACAAGACACAGTAAGGAAAAGCTGCAATGCCTTTTATTCAAAAGTGGCAGATCTTAGAAGTCTCTTAGTTTCAGTGCAGCCGTTTATTTATTTTTATTTTTTTAATAAATCTTGTGGTGTTTGAAAAATAAATTTTATTTTGCTTAATTGGGATTTTTTGAGCAACTATTTTAGAAAATAAGACAAATGAACTTTAAAAACACAGAGACTGGAATTAAACTCACTATATATTATTTTGAGGTCTTTTGAATGTCCAGCTAACTGCTCTGGTTTCAAGGTCTATATCATTGAATGTTCTCATACCAACTATCCCTGGGTGAAGGTCTTCATAAAAGCACTACTTTTCACCCAAAACTCAATGGAGTACTCTAGTATTTTGCCACTGCAATGCCATGAGGATTTTGAGTGGGGTTTTTTTGAGCATCAATTAGCATAATATTTATTAAATACTTAACAAAGGTCTGGTTCTGCAAACTCTTAAATCCAGAAGATTGTGGTGAGAATTATTAGGCAGTGATTGTTCACGTGACTAAAACCTGTTCATGTAACAACATTTTTACAGTAATGCAATTAATATATACCCTAAATATTGTAAGTTATTTGATGTATAGGGGTTTCTGAATTAAAATAGGTTTTGTTGATAGAATACAGATATTATCACTGACTGAGCCTTCCTACCATGTCTTTTGTAAATTTTCTCCCCTCCTGGCTTTTCCTTCTTTCAAAAGTCATACTGCTAGGATAGATGGTTTCAAATGTGAATTTTGAATTTCAGGTTTGTATAAACTCTAAAATGATCATGTTGTATCTGATTTCAAAGATACTTCTAATATACATGAGAGTATTGTTCATCCACATGCCGGTAGAATTACTGGGAACTGCAATCTGTGCTGGTGCACCCGAGTTGGCTTTTAGTTGTAGGCACAAGACATTTTTCATGGATAACCATCTTTTCATTTTTTAGGCAGGTATTAATATGTTGAGCAGCTTGGGATTCAACAAATGCTTTGTTTTAGTGTACATTTAATCTGTTTTCATTTTCATAAGCCTGCGTGTCGCTTGCACGATGTATTATAGGCTTGATTGATTGAGTGACATGGAGTTATGATCTGCTGTCTGAGCTGGCTTCATTACTCCAATGCCTTGCAACTTTAGCATCCAAAACATTTGAATTAGGGTTGCATTAAAAGGTAATGCTGTCCTCTCATTTGCATATTCCAAACATGAGGCTTGATTGCTTGGGATGTATTCTCTGTATACATCCCAAGTATGAGCACGTCCCAGTCTGCAAGACAGGGAAAGGAAGATGTGCCTTGAATTGTTTCATCTTTCAGCTCCATTGGTAGAGTTGAAGAACTAAGGAGGTCAAAATTTTCCTCTTCTCTTGTCCTGTGATTGGATAAAAAGATAGATTAGCCTTTAAACTCCTGTGAGAAGTAGGATACTAAGCAGCATTTCCCTGTGGTTTGTTAAACTGTCCATGATTTTAAAGAGAAGGGGGGGAAGCAGGGGGACCCTCCCTGTTACTGTAGCTAGAAACATCGTAGTAATGCTGCTTTTTTACTTTGACTTTTTTTTTTGTAGAAATATTATTTTAGGCACTATGCATTTGTTTTTGCTACTAGCAAATGTTGGTAAAAATAATTAGCACATAAAAATGAGAAATGGCTTATGTGTATCAGGTACAATTTAAATTGCCCGGATTATCCAAAGAAGACTGAATACAAGTGGTGATATGCCATTGGAGACTTTGCCTGCTATCAATTTTATATATCTCCTTCCTCTTCCAAATATTCAAATCCAAGCTAATAAAAACAGTATTAAATGTTTTTCACATGTTCAGTTTCCCTGGTTTATTTTGTGGTTTTATGTAAGTTATATATAAAGAAAAATCTATTTTAAAAGCTTCTTGAGAACTCTTTGTCTTCCATCTGGCATGAGGAGCATTTCTGGAGCAGAGGGGAAAGAAACAGAGTACTGTCTGAGGTAAATTTGATAGTGGAAGATGGGATAAAACAAGAGGCACTTAGACTAATTTAATTAATGCCATGGTGGGTTTAAGAATATGCTGTCCTCTACAAGCATAAACATAGATCAGTAGCTGAATTAAGGAAGCAGTATTAGACTGCACCTGTTGGGTTTCAAACTGAATTCAGACCTTGTTTCAGTATTGCAGTTGGGACTGGCAGTTGCTGAAGGGATTAAATTATTTAAAGCCTTCAGCTGGCTAGTGTAGGCTAGCAGTAGCTTATAAAACACTTAATCTATTTTTTTAATCTCTTCATATGTTTGCTTTACTTAGACAGTAAAACTATACATGACACACACCTGCCACATTCTGAACCTTCTTTGTCAGATATTTTAAATTTATCAATTAGAGCAGCCTTTAACCATGTGGGTTTCCTTGACAATAAACTTCTTGTTTAGCCTGCACGTTTTCTTCGATGAGCTCAAAACTGAACATGAAGAATGCAGACATAAAGTTCTCTTACCACACTTTATTTTAAGATAGAGGTTCCCTTCTGAAGGCAAATGGTGTTCTCCAAATAATTAATGCTTACTGTTACCATTTGGTTTACCTTTTAAAAAAGAAACTAATTCCAAAGAGTTTGGAGCTCTGGAACTATTTTTGCAGTGCATTAGCCAAGTGCTTACAGAGTAGTACAGTAAACCAATTCAAAAATAGGTAACACTGTTTAGCTTGTTACGTGATATGTCCCTTGTTTCTAGAAAGCTAAGAGTAAGTAATGAATAGTAACAATATGGATCAGTCGGAAAAGCAATCTGGATAGCTGTGCAACACAGGATTAATTAGATAAATCCTCTTAGGTTTGATAAGCCATTGCTTAGATCTACAGTTTATTTTGTTATTGGTTGCTCCTATTAATGTCTTCTTTCTGTCAAAGTCTATTACTCTTATTTCAGTTTTGCATCATAATGTTTTTTTGTGTCAAAGTGAAGTGCTGCTGAATTAACTTCCAACCCTCCAAATAATAAGCAGAGAAATGCCTGGAGTCAATTAAAATCGATGTTGGCACCCTCTTAAGAATCTTTTTAATAATAAACTTTTTATATGGATAATTTCTGTTCAGAAAATGATGTATTACATCTTTTTAATTTGGCCTTCAATGTTAAGTTACAGGACAAGTAGGCATCTGTGTCTGCTCATAAGGATGAGTAAATGCTTACTCATGGAGATGAGATGTTTCCTGCAGTATGCTTTTTGTAAAAAGCATATGTTGTTGAAATTTCTGGGCAACCTTTAAGTTTTCTTCTTCCTTATTACATTGCGAAACTGTGATTTTATTTCTGTAAAATGAGTTTCTGTAGTACCATCAGTACCAAATAACTTAGCTGGTTGATCTCTAGATTCTTTTTGACAATGTGTAGCATAACCTTGAAAAATTTCAAGTACATATGTTGAAGTTTTTTTACTAGTTGGTGTTCCTTAGCTCACACTCCATCTTAAAACTTTTTTTAAACTAGAGAACATGCCATTCTTCAGACATAAGAAAAGAAAAAGAAATTACTAGAACTAAAAATTCTTACCCCCCCAAAAGACAGAGACTAGCAAGCAGACACTTCAGGACAGCTCTGCCAAATAGAGGGGGGGAAATATGCAAAAAAGGCATGAGAGGAATCGGGCATTTCAGTGGGTGGTAATCAGAGTTTCATCAGAGCTGGGATTTTGTGCTGTTATACAATGCTTTGTACATGTCAGGGCAAGGCTTCATGCTTGATATATACATGTAGCACAAAATCTGGAAGAACAGGGACTGTTTTCATTACTCCTTCTGCAGTGCAGTTTGTTAGTTAGAATTTATTGCAAATGTTTGTTCAATAGTCACCTAAGTATTGTTTCTCGTATAAGAAGGTATTATGTCTGAAATTCTGTTTCACCTTGAATGACCTAGGAAACTTTTCATATCTGATTCATCTAATGTGATCTATGAATGAGAACTGGGTTAGTCTCTGTCATGTCCCCAGACTAAACCAAAATAAACCTGAATTATAATAGAAATTTAACTCTGAGAATAAAACGCCCTTTAATAGAAGATCAATTGAATATCATAGTTGCTTCTACAACCTGCAGGAGAAGACAAACCAGAATGCTAGTTGGAAGACAAAAGTGGGGAATGCAAATGATCAAATAGTAACTTTACAGCCTTCCCACTCCTTGAACAGGAGCTGGGTTGGTGTCTGTGAAAGATGAGAACTATTCCCGTTTGCTTCTGTCTGACAACCCCCTCGGGGACCATTCCAGCAGCAGTGCAGGCTTGGAGTACAGTGTGTGCCCTGGCACACCTCAGTGCTGGAGGCTGTGATGGCAGAGGCACAAAACTGCACTGGAGAAACCTCAGTTCCCAGAGTCAGTCAGAATTATGGCACAGGAGGAGACAGGGAAGGCTCTGAACCTTTGTGTGTCTGGGAGGGAGAGCTATGGAGTTGGAAAAATAATCATGCAGCCCAGGAGAAGCATGTTGTTAATACAGGATAAAAAAGAATATTAAATGTGAGGAAAATTACCAATGTGAAATTTCTACAGTGTTGGCTGAGCTAACTGTGAAGTTTAATATCATGTTATTCGAAGAAGACCAAAAATTTGCTGATAGTACAGCTGATTTTATACTTCCTCACAGACCACTACAAAGCACTGTGATTTCCCCTAACTGGAAAGATGAATTTCCTCGAAAGCTCTGTGATGGAGAAAAGAATAACTTGATTTTTCCTCTGCTTCTGTTTGATTCTTTGGCTGGTTTTCAGTCCTGCCACGTTGCTGGACCATCAGGGACATAAAGCAACACCACAGCTACAGCAGGCACATCATGGGGGGTTTAGCTCTGCACTGAAAAGGCATCAGGGAGAGGAAATTCTACAGGTGACTGCAAAATCTGCCACCAAATGCCTTTTAGGCCATGACTGAAGTCTTCTTCAGTTTAAAAAGCATTGAAAAGTCTTTAGCAAAATGGTACAATTACTACCCACCAGCTTTCTGGTGAGAAAAGAAAGGAGAGCTCAAGCTCCAGGGCAGGAGTATCTTCCTTTTCTGTCTGTCTTCTGGAGGACAGTGGGGTGTAGCTCCCCACAGCACTGATGGGTGTCATTTCCAGCCTCCTAAAAAGCATTTCATATAATTGAGTAAAATCATGAATACACGATTGGCAGCAACCCTGGTTTTTCTGAGCCACTGCTTGGGCAGAAACAGGTATTGAGGCCTTGTCAGTCAGCATTCCCTGCTGTGGGATGGGATGTATCCATCAGCCTCAGGAGACAAACTCACTTCAAGAGCTTTAATAATAGGGGAGTGACAATCAATAGGAGAGGAAACAGCTTTTTTAAATAATTATTTTAATTTTTTTAGAAGCCAAACCACACGATTTGCAATAATTGCACATTCCCAGTGCCAGGGCTGGGATTATATTTGTAAGGTTTTCTTAGAGAATAAAATATTCAGAGAGTTTTGTATTTTGATTAATACCTAGGTTAGCTTCTGCAAGTTTTGCAGTATTTACCATTTTTGGGGGGGAAATATTGATTAAATGTGATTTTCTATTAAGAAAGACTGATTCAACTAAATGGGAAGGATTCATGAAAGTGTACCCATTTTGTAGATATTAAATAATGTCAATGCATTGCAATGTAATCAAACCGTTGCATTTAAATAATGTATTTCCTCCAATGTACTTCAGCTCAATTACTTCTGCAGGCTGACTTGATGTGTCTTTCTACACATGTCAAGGCAAATATTTTAGGGGATATGTTATTTCCTAACCTTATTTCTACATACCCATTAGCATCAATTAAGCAAGAACAGTATACAGAGAAGGACTACAGAGAGACAAAGTTATTTTAAGGTGTCTGGAAAAAGAAAAAACCATAGATTTCTCATTGTGATTTGTGGAAATTAATTATTTTTAAGCAGCATTAGATATATTCCCTGCAAAAGATTACTTTTAATGGTAAAATATATGCTCTCTAGCTCAGATAAAATAATTCTCTGAGCTAATATTGATTCAGGATTAGAGTGAAAAATAGATTTCCCTTTCTCATGTTAAACTAATTCCAAATTAAGATTTAAATTAAAAGGTTAAAAAGAGGTCTCAATAATTAATAACTTTGGAAGCCTCACAACTTTGTTACTGTTTGTCTAATAAACATCAAAATGCAAAAATTATACTCTGAAAAGAAACTAAATGAAAAGTATGATTCAGAAAGCAGCTTTGCCAAAGATGTTTTAATGAGTAGATTTGATTCCACAGTCTCTTAGTGAGGGTAATAAAGTACAAAAGGCAATGTAAAGTCATTGTAAATAATGTAAATGCAGATGCTAGAAGTGACAGAACCAAGCCTGCTGGACCAAGAGGCATTTCTGAGACTACTCTTGAAAAATATGAGACATACTCACTGAAATGAAAGGGGAAAAGGATAAATGACCAGGTTGCTGCAAAAAATTACTCCATCACTGATCATAAATAAAGCTAGGAGCTGAATTTTTTATGTAGGTGGGTAAAGCAAATCAGTTAAGGGACATGAGTTAACCAGCTCACTTTTAAGTAGATCTTAGTGTAAAGACTGCAGATAGTGATTAAATTAGTTTTAAGTGCCTTATACTAAGAAGTACACTGTTAAAGAACGAGATAACTATGCAATTTTCTATTGTCTTTTTAATTAAAGATAATATTTTGAGCTTGGAATTGAAACATGAGAAAGTTAATTATTGAATTAAACTAGTGCTTTTCAGTATCATCTGCAGAGTGGAGACTTAAAAGCCTCATATAAGCAGCTAAAGCAATCTTTCACACATGTAATAGACACTACTACTTAATAAAAAATTAATGAGAAGCTACTCATATCCTGCTGCGAAATAGTTATTAGTTTCTAGTCTAATACATGAATTTGCATCTGCTGAAGAAATGCATTTAAATAGTAAAGAATGGTTGATGACTGATAGTTACATTTCATGTGTTAAAACAAAAATATTTATACTGCTTTTAAGATCACAAGTAAATAGCTGTCATCGTGCCAGACTATAAAAAGATGATTTCCATGTCTTTATGGTGTGTAATGAAGAATGGAACCACTCGAACAGTCCAGGTTTGTTTGGTTTTTTTTAATACTTCTTTCAGTAAATTTTGATCTCCAAGTACTTGCTTTTTTTGGGCTGTGGATACATGTGTAGACAGTACTTGAAGAAATGGGAAAATATCTGAGGAAAATCTTGATGCCACTCAGCGGGATTCATGTTGTATTTATTGGGCTTTACATGATACACACATTTTTGTCTTTCAGGAGAAAAGAAAGTATTGGCAGTCCCACAATAATGAATAAAACTGGCACTGGCAAACTTTCTCCCTTCAGGAAATGAGGACTCCTGAGGCAGGCAGGCAGCTGGTAGGTACACTGATATGATGCTCCCTATAGTGCTGGCCAACATTGTCTCCTCTTTCTTTGTACACACCCCTTTTTCTATCTGAATCCATCTGTTGCCTCTTGTCTGACACTTAGAGAGCAAGCTCCCTCAGATTTCATTTGGAAGCCATCTTTGTGTTTTATGTTTTATGTGACTCCTGACCAAGCAATTGTGGTCCATAATTTGGGCTACTCTGCTAATATTGCTGTCTCTGTATCTATTGAAATTAATACTATATTTCCACCAACTCCGTTAGTTAGTAATGAAACATAAGCATTGTGAGATTTTGATTGAGCTTTGTGTAGTAGTTACAACATGCAAAACATCAGGAGATATTTGAATGAAAATGGAACTTTTACTATTATTCAAGCATTGATCTTAATGGCTGTATATTCAAGAAACTTAATAAATAAAATATTCACTGTGCAAATTTTCTTCAGTAATCAATAAGCATCCGGAGCCATATTCATCCTAGAAATGATTTTACTGACCATAATGAATTTGCACCAGGATTCCATTTAGCCAGCACTGCCTGTGTTGTGCATAGGTGCCTATTAGCTTCCCTTCTACAATCATGTTAGAAAGTTTATGCCCAGCCCTGATGCTGCTGATCGGCCCAGCCTCTTCCTGAATATGTGATGATAATAATCATATTGTGTGATTGACAACCAGAACTAGGTGCAAAAGGGAACTCTATGAGGTATAGGGAGGAGAGCAAAGCTGCTAACAGGGCTGCTTGTTTGTGTGTTGGCTCTAGTGCAGGATGTGGTACACTGTGTGCAATGCCTGCAGACCTTCCCTGCAGGGAAACCTGCAGGATTTGTCTCCAAGTAATGACACCCCTCCCATTGTCTAGGATGCTGCTTCCCAAGACCTGTGCATGTCCTTTCCCTGTTTTGTAATCTCTGCTTAAGTATAAGTCATAAACAAGTGAATAAAAACAGATATAAAACTGGCTGTACATGTGTACACGAAGTAGTGCTCAAAAATAAACAGCTTAGAACACATTCAGTGAAATAAATGGTGTTACCTTTACTCCGTAGACAGATTGCTTGAAAAGTCCAAAGCTGTTGATTAAGCAGTGCTTTTTTCTGCTCTTTGTCATACCTTAATTTTGGGGTATTTCAGTCTGTGCCCTTTTAGCTGTGACCCTGAGCTGCTTTTTGGTGTTTTTGTGAAACATGAGCGATAGGTGATACATTTCCTCATAGAATGCAGTTTTATCACTCTTTAAGGTATTATCCAGAATAAGAACTATAGATTACAATGTCTCATGTCTATGAAATTGAATAATAAATTCAATTGAGTAATAAATACATTTTAAATTTAAATATGTTTACTCTCAGATTTGTATTTTTTATTTTTACATTATTTTTTAAAAGTTACTTAAATTATTTTATAAAATGCGTATAGAAAAATAATTAAGTCTAAAAGTATGCTTTTTGTCATTGAGGTAAGAAAAGGATAAACTAATTTGCACTTATTAAATTATATATGTCTTGAGTAGCTGTACATATTTTCTTTTTTAAGATATAGCACAACAGGTAGGAGTGGAAGTACGTCATTCCCTGGCAGATGTACTATTTATGTAACACACGACCATTCATTATCTTATTCTGAGATATACAGCTAGTATCTAAAAAAGAAAAACAAGTCTGAAAATGGTCTTGAAGTTCAGTGCATATATTAGAGCTGTAGAAACTGCGTTTTCAAAGCCACGAGTACAGTATTGACAAAAATGAATTATTTGTAGAAGGATCTCCAGTTTTCTTGAGACGTTCAGTTGAAGTAGCATCTGAGACTGGAGCTGTGGGCCTTTTTTTGTGCCTCTGTTTGGCCTGATGGCAAGTCTTCCATTACTTGTGATCCCCCCCAAGAGAAAATACATCAAAATAACTGCAGTTTTGTTGCAAAACTTTTGCATGTGCACATTCAAACCTCACCATAATCTCACCAGTCTTCCTGGTGTAGTGACAATGTTTTGTGCTCTGCGTTTCTGTCCCTTCATTTTCCCACCTGTTGTACCTCATTACCTTAATTTTGTGTTGAGCATGACATGATGTCTGTGACCAGGTTTTATTTGTAGATACCTATTGGCCATTCTCCTTTTCCCTTCTCCTCTGTCATGTTCTTTTAAACATGAGATCATATATGTGTAGGGCTGTACTCTCTGTTCCAATAGCAGAGAGTAGTCATTATATCAAAATATGATAAAGCCATAAACCCCACCTGATATCCTGTCTGCCTTCACACCAAATCTAATTAAAATGTTACATGGGTAGACATCATCTTCAAAAACTGATGCTGTGACAATTAAACAACATTCTGTTGTTTAATCAAAGGTCTCTGTAAGGCAGAAAACAACAGGAGTTTTATGTCTAACTAGCAAAGGTGTGTTAAAAAAAAGCAAATGAAAATATTTATAAACCTTTTACTATCATGAAAATGCTTATAAACTGAAAATGTTACAGGCCAAAGTGCCGCCACCACCACCAGCACATGCAGTTGGCTGAGCACAAATGTTACTTGATCTTCCCCTCCATTGTTTGGAGAGAGATTGCTCAGAGGTGACGGTGTTTTGTGGCCCATAATGACAGTCTGCTGCTATTGTTCGTGTGATGTGATACTTTCTGCCAAGTGTCTCATTACCAGCAGTGGACATGGTGTGTTTCACTCGGTCAAAACAATTCATTAAACTACTGCTGAACATCACCTTTTCCTTTGGAACAGATTTGGACTGTTAACTGGTTTGGAATGGAAAAATAAAATACAAGCACAGGTTACTTTTTTAACACTCGGAAAGATTTTATTAGAATATTTGCATGTCTGAATAAACACACTTATAGGAAAATATGTTCTTTGCTGAAGAAGGAAGTATTTTTTTCCTTATAACGGTTTGATCTGTTTTCATAACTCATGTAATTAATACGTGCCTTTTCTGTTGTTCATTCTAGGAGAGTCTCTAATGTGGTAATTGAAATCTTTAGAAGATATTTTTAACTGGTATTTCATTAATGATGTCTCATGGGGCGGGGAGGGAAATAAGGATATCTGCTTTTAAAAAGTAGGAAAACATATGGATCAGTTCCTGATGTATTAAACTATTGAGGGAGTGTGTACGTGAACATTTGCAAGCCACGTGCAAATTGACTGGGGTAAAACTGCTTCTCAGGAAGGATTTGTGTCACAGGCAGATTAGTAACAGGACCTTACACCAGTCCAACAAAAGAGTTTTTTTGCTCGGTTTGGGTTTTGTTTTTAATGTGGTCAGATTTTAGCTGTTAATAGCAAAGCCCTGGCTCAGTCCTCAAGTGCTTTCACGGTGAGGTTGGAGGGACCCAGGTAACGAGGTCATCTTCCATTTAATTCTAAAATAGGCTTGGATGTGATTCAGTGCCTGCTGGAGTTAAACCAGGCTCCACGCCTGTGTGCTGTGGTTTGTGGGGGAGAGGGAGATATTCTCCATTAAGATAAAACTTCTCTTTGCCCTGATAAAACATCAGCCTAAACTAGGAGTCAGTTAATAAGACTATTTACTTTAAAAGGCTTTGGAATATGTCACAAAAGCACAACCCCAGAAATCTTTATTCATGAGAATAGTTTTCCTGGAGCCAGTAGATCTGCTAATAAGCAACAACTCACTTGAGTAATGAAGGATTATGTTTTAATTCTGTAATTTGACTGCCTGCTTATGCTTAATGATGTTTATTTGTAGGAATGATGCATTTTGGAAAGTGAGGTCAGCTGGAAGATTTGTGGGTTTCATCTGTCCACAGCCCTTGATCTTGCAAGGTATCAGTCACTAAAAAAAGAAGTGATTACTCAATTGTAAAAATGAAATGGTTGTAATATTAGTGGGTGGTACCCTATGAATATTCTCAAGTGTGGGGTGCAGAGATTATGCTTATTTCAAAACAACTGAAAAAAAAAGGACAATATTTGCTATTAAAGATTTTACAAATTACTATATAATTGGAATTTTAGTTTGAAATAAATTTTTTATTTTAAAAAGTATTTTTTCTCCTTCATAGAAAAAGTGTTTCAATGTGTTTTTAACTTTTTATGTAAATGTTTTTTCCAATATTTGGATATCATAAATTTGGTAATAGATTATCTTATTTTTAATTGATTGCCTTGGATGTTATCTTTCTCAGATTCTATCAGATTCTCACCATTTTATGGTATAGCATTCTGATATTGTAGAATATATTTGTCCTTGCCAAGGACCTCGAAAATAGAAACATACTGTATTTTTGTACACATTTAATATTGGTTACTCCTAACAATAATTATTTTCCTGCTGGAGAGAGAGAATAAAAAGGTAATTATTAAGTATCATGTGAAAGATATATTTATCTTAAATATTATGTGAAATGTATACTTGTGTGAAAGACACACACAACAAAGGCTAATGACTACATGAAAAAAGCTGGTGAGAAAGACTCTTGCAAGAAAATTTACAGTGTCAAACTACAAATGTACATTATCATGACACATTTCCTGAAGGCAGACCCTTTCCTTGTGGATGTCCTAAAGTGTATGCATGAGGAATGATCTACTTCTATGGCTCTTAAAAAGAGAAAAGACAGACTGAAAAATACAGTAATGCCATGATACATTAGCATTTACATGGTCCAGTAAAGATATTTGAACTACCACAGAGGATATTTCATTTCTTTAACTCTTCATGGTCCTCTTATATGAAGGAGAACATAGTTTATAACACAGCCATGAAGCAGATTCTGTCAAACCTACACCTACTGATGTAATATGAGCACAAGCAGAGGAGTAAACATTTCACAGTGTCCCTGAACAAAACAATCTCTGACAATTAGCAAGATGCCATTTTTTAAAAATACAGCTGTCCCAGTTGGTTGTTTCAACAACTGTGGCACTTAAAAGAATAGTAAGGATGAAATAAAGCAATTATTAAACAAAAAAGTTCTGTAAATCCTAAATCGATATAGGAATTGGATTCCTATAGGATTGATACTTATGTAACTTCAAGATAAATTCTTAACACTTTTCCACCTTTGTGTTTTTTCCTGCTGCTTGGTATATAAATGACACTCTTCTATCAAGGGTGGGACTGGATGATCTTGGAGGTCTTTTCCAGTCTTAATGATTCTATGATTCTACAGTGTAATCATCTACCATTCTGTGATGTGAAAAATTAGGGGATTAGTGTTTTAGTTTGGATGAGGCATGCATTTCACTTCAAGCCAGCCAGCTTTTATCTACATGATAACCAAAAAGATTTTAGAGATTCCTTCTACATTTTCTAAGAATTACCATTTTAGTCACCCTGTCATTATCTTTATACACAAGACAAGTTAATTTCCTAAGAGTTACCATCAACTGGCAGAATTTGAAACAGCAATGTCAAGATGGTGTGGGAGGTTTCTTGGAACTGGGTTTTAAAGGAAGAAACAAGCAGAAAGGCAATCAGAGGAAGGTTTTTAATCTGATTTTCTTCTTTGGAAGAGCCACAGCAGATCGTTCCTGATGCAAACCTCGGGAGATGCACAGGGAACAGTGGTGTCTTCATGAAATGAATGCTGGAATGAGCATCCCCTTGCACAAAGCCCCAGAAACCACCACTAGCCCATGGAAGGTGTCTTCTCTGCTTTGCAGCTTTTAAATCTCATGGGGGAGCCAGGCTTCTTAACTTGTAGGTTAAACAGTAAACAATAAACAAATCCCTTCCCCCCTCCACCTCCTTTTTTTGTTGTTTTTTGTGCTGTAAAGCTGCAAAAAAAAAAAGTGGAAATAAACCCTGAAATTTGTGTTTGAATCTCTGTGTTTGTTTTTGCAAACAACTCAGTGTAAACTGTACAGAGAAACCTGTGTTTTTCAGTTGAGGAAACACGGTGCTTCTCAACTGACCTTCTGGTTGTTGCAAAAAGACCAAAGTGTATGTTTGCTTTAAATTTGAAAGTAATTTTCCATTTACACCCAGCAACAGAAGGTTGGATTTTGGATATATCTACCAAACATATCTGTGGGGAAGGGAGCTTGGGAACTTTGAACTATCCTTACCCTATGATGGTAATCAGTGGAAAGTGTAAATTTAAATTTTTCTACTTTTAAAAAGCACCTTTTATCAGTTTAACTCTGACCCCTTTACATGTTTCAGCAGGAATTGAAAAATGTTAATCCAAAAGCACAACATTGAATGCTTTTTTTCTCATAATACAAGTCAGACTTCAGTGACAGTTACATCAGTTAAAAAATACTTTAGATAAGGAATTGTGAGAATAAAAAAATAATTAACTTTGTCCAGTCTTACCTTTGTCTTGGAAGGATAAACACTATAAGCATAAAATATTTCAGCCAATGTGAGAAACAGTAAAGTGATACCCTAATTTGAAATCCTACCATGAATTATTTCCCTACTTAACAGATTATTAAATACTGTGGGAAAAACTATAAACTATAGCCAGAAATTTTTTTAAAAAAGGAAAATTTAAGTGGAACCTTCCCCTGCTCCACTCTCCTTGCTTTGATCTGTACTTGCTGCTCGGACACATCAGGTCAGGTGAAGGCCTGGATACCTTCAGTGATCATAACATGTTGCCAACCAGCTCCTGACTTGTTTTGGATTTCCTAATTTCTGCCCAGGAAACTCAACTAAAGCCTGCACAGCTCTCCCTACTAACTGACAAGGGAAAACTTTGTCTTCCTCTTTGTGTCAGCTCTGGCATTCAGCGAGTGTTTTCCTGAGCTGCTGCAACTCACCCAAGGAAACCCTTTTCTGCTGGGTGAGTTGAATCTGCTAAATGTTCAATGTCAGCAGTGGAGAGTTATCACCAGGAAAATGGAACTGGGTGTCTGGAGAGCAGATCGAGAAAATTGTAACAGACCAGTTCTCTCCTTTTTCACAGTGATTAACTTGGAGTGTGGCTTGCTGTTTCATGCAATTACAGCCTGTGTTATTAGGGACAGTGCAGGGCCTAGTGGATGGAATTACAGCCCTATGGTCTTGCTTTCTCCCGTCCTTATCTTTGTGGCTTTGCTCTAATAGCAGAGCCTTGTTCAGGACTCAAGTTTGTTCAAAAATTAAGAGTCTAGATGATACAAACAACTCATAAGCTGATATAAACAACTCATACTGGCTGTAAAAAGTGTTTTGATGATATGGCTTATAGCAGTTTGATGAGTAAAACAAATTGTTCTAGCCAAAGGTTTTTTGGTCTGTGTCTACGCTTGGGATTTTGATAACAAAAATAGAACAAAATGTCATTGGTAGGTGTTCTGCCAAAAGCTTCCAGCCTGTGTTTGTCCTTAGATCATCTTTTTTTGCTGCATAATAGATTATGTCTGTTGGAAATACCTTCTTTCTAACCTCTGTTTCTTCTTTCCACTCAGAGCACTCACACAAAACTACTCCTTATCCTCTGCAAAGGCACAGAAACAAGTAGGAACAAGAGCCTATGGAGGTGTGTGTTTCAATGCTGAACTTTATAAATGAATCTAAATTACATGGGCCTCCTTCCACCCAGTTACTTACCTACTTTGAAACAAAACACTCCAAACAGTATCAGTAGTCCACAACACTTACAGGTGTAACAGGAGTTTCCACATTAACCCCTCAGTTGCCTGCCAGCACAAATACACCTGCTAAGAGAAAATTAGGACAAGGAACTGTTCACTGTTTTTCAGATAAGAAAAAAATCATGTGATAGCTTCCCAGACACAGTTGTATTTAGCCTCTGATACATAGAAATGTTCATCTGAGTGTTTAAAACTCGCCAATACATCTAATGTTGTCTTCCCATGAGTTGTGGGGAGTTAAAAACTCTTTTGTAGCCAAAGTAATCCTTATGAGCCACTGACTGATGGAGGAGGTTCAGCTCTTCAGCTCGTGGTGGCACTGGCCAGCCCTCTCCTGCCATTTGGGCCCCAACTCTGATGAAATGTGAACATTCCTTGAATAACAGGGAAATCTTCCAGTAAGGACAAATAATGGATCTTCAAGGGATATGCTATGCTCCACAAAAGCAACTGAAGGAGTTTTGAAGAGATTTGAGAGTTTGATTGTATGCTGATGATACTCCTGTTGCAAGCTAAGTGGAAGTCTAGCTTGATCTAATTAGCAAAAACTGGAACATAGGGACAAAAACAACCATGGTGAGATGTTTTGGGAGGTGGTGTTATTTAGCAAACGTGACTGAATCAAAATTCCAGCAAGAGACCAGTATAATAAGGGATGTTAATCACATCAACATCATCCCTTCTTTCTAAACCTAAATTAAAATCTGTTTCTCAAAGTTGGTTAAAATTGTGCAAATGTATCTGTGGAGCACTGGATTAATAATTATACGAGGATCACTATCACTCGAGTTTACAACTCTAGTTGGATTGTTTTGGTTATCAAACTAAACGTTACATGCTGAAAAATGAGAAAATTGCTAGAAATGGATCCTAAAAAAGAGCTGTAAAAATTATGTTGAGCCTGAGTCAGTAGATCACAATTTGGGGTGATGTACACCAATTTAAGCTTGCAGATGAAATACAAATTGAATCAGCGTATCCTTAATGCTTTATTTTCTTAAGTAATTTTAGTTTGTATGGTTAAGTAATCAACAAGGATGTTTATCAACATTCGCTGTCTTTTGTAGTACCTTGTATGTTAATAAAACCTGTAGGAATAATTCTATAATATGTTATTTTTTAGAAGCTTGATTAATATTTATAAAATTAGTAAGCAATATATGTCATGAGCAGCTCTCAAGAGCTATAATTTACTAACATTGGCACCCACCTATTTTTCCTCATCCTTAAATTATATGTCTCATTACTTACAAGACTGAGTATTGGTGGTGTTATGGTAGTAACTCCAATGTTAGGTTTTAGTGTTTTGGTATTTCTGTACAATAACTCTGTCTTCTCCAATTAATTAATTCAAATTCTGACTTCATGTCCTAACAATCTTTATTACAAGGATTGGACCTAAATAAAGGTTAAAATCAAGCAGGCGTGTGTTGAAAATACTGGAACAAGTAGTGAGAAAAAAATAGCAGAGTACGTGTAGTTGTGCAAGTAAATAAAGAAATTCTTTGTTATTTTTGGCAAGAGGTGGAGAAGCATGTGATGTCCAGTTGTAGATTTAGCCAAGGATTTATCTTGGGGCTAAATACTTTATAGGCAAACAGTAATTCCTTTTCACCGCACATCAGCTGAAATACTATTTAGGGACAAGAATGATGTTTGCAGAAGTTGACCAGTCCTACAACCAACCACTAATATTTAAGTGATGCATAATATTAGGGGCATGTTGTTACTCGGGGTGTATCCTGTCAGTATGTTGTCAAGACTTGAGCAAGGCAAAATGCTCAACTGTAACATGGGATGCGAAGTGGACATTACATTTGCTCAGTTGTGTTACCTCTAAAGATACTTGGGGTTTTTTGATGGGATCGGGCTAACGTGGCAGGGACTGCTCGTCAGGGAAGGATGTCAGACGAGATTTGGAAGGTTGGTGCCTCTGTTATTTTTCAGGGCTGGGTAGGGGAGTCAATCTTATAAAGCAAAAGTACTCGTTGAAATGAATTTGGAGTTCACATGTTGACTCTCACCTTGTCATCTTCTAAGCTGTAGGTCTTAAGAGTCAGGCCTTTCTCTGGCACCAGTTTCCTCGTGGTCATGTACGTTATGTATCTGTGAATGTTATGGGAGCTGGCAGCTAACGAGATGGGAAGAAGAGCTCACCATTTGGGGTGTGATGATGAGGATGGCCGTCACCGGAGGACTCTTGGAGGTTTTATAGGAGCTCCTCGGGGAGCTCCCGAACAGCACGAAGTTGCTCCCTCAGGCTAGTGACAGACCGGGGCGGACAGAGTTTGCGGTAGGAGCATCTCAAGATATCCTCACAACGCTTGCCCGGGGACCGTCCGCAGGCGGCGAGGAGGCTCCGCCGCTGAGCTGCTGCCACACACGCTGCCTCGGCCCGCCGGAGCGGGAGGGCAGGAGGCGCCGGGCGTTTCCCACC
>WEIV01019626.1:222641-251392 GCA_013390005.1 Calyptomena viridis | reverse complement strand
GTCTCGCGGGTGGCGCCCGGGCGCGGCCGCGGCTCCTCCCGCTCCGGGTCCTGCTCGGCTGCCGCCGCCGCGGTGGCTCCTCGTAATCCCGGCGGGACTCGACCCTCGGCCTGACCCCTGAGGAGAGACCCGCGGACCCCTCCCGCGCTCTGGGGGGAGCCGGGGCGGCAAATGGTGCCGAGGGGCGGTGTAAATAACAGCAGCTGGAAGGGAAGCGATCGCTCTAAGCTTTGGTCAGTTCCCAAGAGCGAGCTCTGTGAAAACAGAGGGGGTTGTTGCTGGAGGCTTTACCGTGATGGTTGCGGCGGGGATTGTGCGGGGCTTGTTCTGGATTCATCGTGGTATCAATTGTGAAACTGGCAGGTGCGTTTGCGTGTGGCTAGCGCTGTGGGAAATAGGGATGGGGTTTTTTAAAATCGTTTGTACGTAAAGTAAGTCCGCAGTCGCAAGTGCTATGTGCTTACATGTATATATGTGTCTTTCTTTTGAGGCTGTAGTTGTGTTGCTAACTGTTGCGTCTAACTTAAAATGTGAAAAACTGCGATCGTTTCCTTTTTTGTTAACTTTTAGTTGTTTTGGGACTCCCAGGCTTGCCTTCCCAGAAATTACGTGGCGCTCTGATGTTTTTACATCTTCCTGCTTATGTATAACCTTGTTCACTTCAGTTACTTTCTTATCTTTAAATTGTGGGAAAATATGTTTTTAACTGAGCGACCATTTCATTAAGTAAAGCTGCAGTTGTTGATAACAATGCGTATTTCTGTGATTGTTTTTCCCTCCAATATTACCTCTCATTGCATCATTTGCAAAAAGTTTAAGCTCTGACTGATGTCACACAAAGTAGAAAACCTTGGCTGGACTGTGGGGACTTGCTTTCTGACATAATAATTCCATAACAGAATTAATTTACTAAAGGCTTCTATAAAGTTAAGTTTAAAATACACCCAGTAACTGTCTAATAAGCGTGGCAGGCAGCAAAGAGATTAATTAAAGCACCTGGAAAATAGGTCAATACTGCATTACGAAGTAGCATGGTGAGATCGCAAATAAATAGAGCCAAGTGTTAACGCGGATTTACCGGGAGAAAACCGATACTGATAGAACAGCGGTGACGGCTTTATCTGTGCTGCCGAGGACCATTTATGGTAGCGCGCCGTGGGGTGATGTTTTTAGTCGTGTAAAACACGAATTAGGCAGAGTTTTCACTTAATTCACCCGTTACCGGGGGCTTCTGTTGTAGCGCGAGTCCTGCTGCTTGCTCGGGGTGTGGCACCGGTCGTGCTTGTAAATTGTTTTTTCATAGATATATTTGGCTGGATGCTCTTAATTCCGATTGTGGTGGTGGCGTGTGGCTCTCCGGGCTTGAGGACAGTTTGTAATTGGACAGATTCCATCAGCTGGAATAAAGTTTCATTGAAAAATTGCTCGGGAAGCTGCCCCTGACCTGAGGTCTCCGCCAGTACTTGTGATTTTTCTTTGTTTTAGGGTTGTTTTTTTTTTTTTTGTGTTTGGATGTTTCCTCCCTCCTGTCTTTCAAACAACTACCTACAGAAACAGAGAAATGAGAGCAGCTCTGCGTAACGAGATAGCAGAGACAAAGGGTGTGGGGAGGAAGAGTGAGCTTGCAACTCCTCATGCAGAACTAACTCGTAGAAATACTAGAATTTGCACGTGATGCTTTTCTTGTTGTGTCCTCCAATTTGTAGCGGTTGCTTCAGAACAAATGTTGTTTTGGAGGTGATTTTTCCAAAAGCATCTGTCGGATTGATTGTGTCTGTTAAAGGGCATGGAAGGCTGAGCAGCACTTCTAGAGGCGGAGGGTTGTCTTACGAGCTCCTGGGTGGAAGAGAATTAACTATGCTTAATTCTTGTGAAACCCCCGATCTAAACGTGTGGGAATGTCAGGTCGTGTTTCTCTGAGCTCGTGTGTACCTGTGTGTGCTATTTTAGGGGGTTGCACACTTCCTGTTTTTAGAATAGTTTTCTTTTTAACGGTAGATGTTCTCGTGTTTTCTGTTTTGCCAATATGCTGATCGTAGCAACAAAGGCCCTTTTGACAAAGCGGTGCATTTTGAAACAGGAGTTTTGTAGTTTGCTTTCTTACGTTTGGGGGGGAGAACAGCATTGGCAACGGGAACAGTGCTGTCATTTGAGGTCCAACGTCTATTTTAGAGGAATGTTAAGTACAGGCGGAGAAACTCCTTTTAGTTGAGCTAAATTTTGTTGTTGCAATGTGAGGTCTGTGAGGTATCGTGGCATGAGAGTGCTGTGCACACAGAATAGTTACTGTGGGTAGTGTCACTTTCTGCACAGAACTTTGGGGAATAAAACAGAGCTACGCTTTCCTATTTTGTTTATTAAATAAGCCTTAGCTTCTCTGAATATGTATGATGGTTTCTTCCAATATGCAGGAGCTTTAGATCTGAGTTAAACTGCTCTGTCCACTGACAGAAGTATGAGTTGGGTGGAGCAGGTCTGATATCACCTGGGGGGAAGAGGAAATCTGGAAATAGGATGGTGTTGATACCAACATTTCTCTGTTTTGAGCTTGCTGTTGAATTTTGTGAAATAGCATCTACCTTTCAGACCTCAAAAAAACTTGTTTGTGCCATTTTGTGTTTTCTGAGTTTCTGCACTTCCCTGATGATGTTACAGTGCAGTTAGAGGAGAATTTCAGGAGTCTTGGCATAGGATTGATTTGATGAAGAAAACATCCTTAGTGCTTCTTCGATGTAAGCGTGATGCTCCTGTGGATGCATTATGTAAACTCACAGCTGCTCTAACTATTAAATTTTCCTGCCTTTGGAAATGAGGGAAATAAGAGTTGACCTTGATGCTGAGAGCTTTTGCTAAGTTAATGTCTCTGTTACTAAGTCAGTGAAATAATATATTTCTTCAGATCTCTTCACTGACAATAAGATGCAGAGTGGAAAATAATGTATTGCTTTCAATAGGTCTTGGGTAAAAAAAGCTTGTGTTTTGGAAGAGTATGAGATGGATCTTTAGGTACCTGGAACTGTATTTTGTAATAAGTTGGTTAAGCACAAAACCAAACATGAAGAAATGAGGAAAGATGGAGCGTGTTAGAGATGGCTGCTGAGTGTGCAGTGCACCTGAAATGACCATGTTAACTCTATTGAAAGCAACTTTAAATAGCTAGTACGATATGGGTTAGTAATGGGTTACCTCTTCTGTCTTGTGCAGGCAGTGAACACCCTCTTTTTGACCTGAAATAACCTATAATGAAGGATAAAGCCTAGAAAATCCTGTTACCTGTTCTTGGCTTCCCCTACCCCCTCTATAGACTGTTTCAATTTAGAGCCTCTACCTCTTTAGATTTCTAGAGAAATTGTAGCTCTGTTTTTCTTCAGAGGCACTAAGTAGCTAGTGACAGGTGAACAAGGGAACAAGGTGTAATTGTGAAAGTGGATTTTCATTGGTGACTGCATTTGATAGTGTAGTATTTCCTACAGGGTAGGTCCTTCTTTTTTCCTCTCCCTCTTAATTTTTCAGTTGTTTTATTTCAGTATAGCCATGAATGTTCAAAAATATGGCAAGAGTTGGTGTGAACCTTGCTTTTAGATGCAGTTTGGAGATAATATTTGTATAGTTTTGTAGTATTTTTTCACATTATGTCATTTTTGTCATAGAGTGGCTTAATATTCCATTAAATATTAAGATTGAATGGAAAATTAAATCTGTCTAATCAAAATCTAGTCTCTAGTTTTTGAGACTAGATAACTTTCTGACAAAAGGGAGTTAATCTCTAGCATAGCAATTGTGCTTGGACAAGGATGGACAGCCAAATAACTGAACTGTTTTTTAAGCGAGTCAGCTCAAGTAGTTTAGGTCTGGGTTTTTTTTCCTTATGCCCTGACTTGGAGTTGTGTAATTTCCAAGTGCTTCTCCCTATATTATTAACTTTACATATTTGTTAGGTCCAGCATTATGTAAATTTTTTGTTCAGTCTTTTTTCACCTTAAGTTTTCAGGAAAAGATTAGGAAGTATTCCTTTTTGAAAATAACAAATATATTCCTTGTTTCCCCTTTTCTCCAGCTCTCTTGTGCTCTACAATGTTTGGGTATAACAAGATGAAGCCTGGAAAAATATTACTTTCAAGTTCCAAAACAGCAATAAAGTAAGATGCGGGGAAATACAGCAAGACAAAACAGACATAAGAAATATATTCCTCTATTTTAGTGTGATCAAAGCTGCTGCAGCTCTCAACATTCAAAAAAGTAATTGGATTCTTATGTACAGGGAACTGTTATTGAATGTTATGAGGGACACTCCCATCCAAAAACTGTCAGTAATCTTAAACTCATGACTTTCCAGTCTTGCTAAAGTAATTTAACAGTTCTAGAACTTTCTAGTGCTTTTTAAAAAACGTTACACATTAAACATGAATAACGTTTTTAGTGTAAAAAGTCAGTTAATGTCAAATGAAAATCTCTCTGTATTTGTGTAAATGTTGCTTGCTGAGTATGTACAGCACCACAGTAACTGCCCATTTAGAATATGTGGTAGAAAATTTAGGGACAAAAAAGCTTAGTTCCTGATACTTGTGCAAAGTCCCATAAACATCGTTAAAAGAGGAGGATGGAGCTGCTGGTTGAAGATGCCCACGGCCACTTTCCACTCCTGTCCTGTCTGTAATCCATTGGTCTGGGAGTGTCTTGCCCCACTCTGTTCTGGAGTCTGTGCTGCTCTGGGTTATCACACTCTGCTGTGATGCAGCTGTTTTTTTGTGACTGAGACACTTAACTTCCAAGGAACTTAAATTGCTGGGTGAGGCACTGTTTTATCACAAAGCTTGGCTTGGCTGTTGCCTTGGGGCAGGCATTGACCAGCACCTGAGAACTTGCTTTGGGCTATTTTAGGAGTTTTACTTGACTCTGTTAGAAGATGAACCGTGAGATGGAAGTGAGTCTCCTCACCTTGTGCTCACCTTATTTTGCAGTGATGAACTAAGGTGGCAAAAGTGCTCCCTTGACAGGAAAAAAGGCCAGGAGAACAGCTCCAGCTGGGATTGCAATAACTGGTGCAGCTGTGCTTTGTGTGGGGCTGCTGTGGGTTCATTGCAAAGATGTTTGAAAGCTGCTTTTAGTAGCATGACCAGATCCCTGCAGACCTGCTCCCACATCCAAACCTTTCCCCGTTCCTGCCTGCAGAAAGGACCTAGTGTAAGCTCAAGGACCAAATGAGGAAGGCAAAAGTGCAGAGAGAAAACAAACTTCAGTTCTGATATTTGTTAAAAAGTTTATATGGGAAGCAAAGAATCTTTTACTGTGGGTCTAAGTTCCTTTTGGAAGAAAAAGAGTAACCACTAGTATCAGGTATTCATAAAAATTATCTCTATACACAGTTTTATCTGGAACTTTGTTAATTTACTTTTGCAAAAGTAATTTACTTTTTTGTATGTAGATACAACCCAACATTTCATCTCTCATCTTTGTGCAGTCTCAACATGTTTACTACCTTGTTTTGGTCCTTTGTCACTATTTTTAAAAAATGCTTTGTTAACCTTTACCTAATTCCACTAGTTCGAGTAAAATGTATTAATTTTTTTCCTCTTCTGAATGGTGCTGGTTTTGTCTCTGTTGGCACACAACAATTGGTGGAACTTACACAATTTCCAGAAGGCTTTTTAGTGGTTTTTGTAAAATACCTTTCTGCCTTTTTGACTGAAATGCTCTTAATGTGCATCATTATCTTGTAAACATCTTTCTTCCTGTGTTTTCTTAGAAACTTCAGTCATCTGCTACTTCCTACCCCTTTCCTTTTGATTATTCTTTCCCCTTTTTTTTCCTTAACTATTAGAATTGGTTGCTTGTCTACAGTCTGTTCCAGCTGAGAAGTTTTTTCCACAGCTTGTTTAAGATTTTAATTATTTTATAGGGATAGAAGAGGTCCTCTTTATTTTTCAGTATTTGAATCAGTTAAATACAGGAATTTTGGGGTTTGGGATCTTACTTGTGAAGCCCTTCAGAAGGAACCAGCATTGTTCCTAAGAGGAGAAAAAAGCCATTTGTCGGCTCTTCCCTTATCTGTTAATATCAACTTACTTTGTGTTCATGAAATTAATTGGTATTTAGTTGAGCAGGATTGGGCTGTTTTCATGAAATGGTAGAGGGGTGTTTTTAATACCTTTTCTTTATGGTTTTTGTAATGTTGGTGTGAGCAGACTTCTTCCCTTGACTGCAAGCTCTGAGCCCTGAAAGACAACATGGTAGGAGTTTTTCTGGAGAAATACTTAGGGAGCTCTTTGGGACAGGTACTCTTTGAGACTAAATATGTTTTAAAAACTTGGCTGCAGAGATGTCTATAAACATTCTTCAGAAGACTAAAATGAGTGACTGTTAAAGGTTTATTTATGCCACAAATGGAAAGATTATTAAATATCAAAGAGAATACAACAGGGAAAAAAAAAGGGAAGCACACTTATCAGTATTATTATGACCCCCCAGCTAGTGGGGTCATGTGCTGTATGTAATCTGGCCTTTCTGTGTAATAAAATCAATAAGTTTCTCTGCATAGAAAAGAGGAGAAATTTCTTGCACTGGTGGCTTTGGGAAACATTGTAATACGGGTTATTGCAGTTATTGATTCATTAGGAGGCAAAAGGCTGATCTTTCTGAGAGTGTGTGTATTTGTAATGCAATGACATCTACCTGTAGGAAATGCTGCTTCCTCCACATTCTCAGAAATCTGAAAGAAGTAGCAAACATCTCTTTCCTTTCTGTTCTTTATTGTTCTACATTGCCATGTTTAACTTATACAACTGTTTTCAGTAACCAGTCAATCCTGTTTTCATGACCATGTTTCTTACAATGAAAGAACACCTGTTATTTAAAAGGAGAATATTCAAACCACTTTTAAATAAAGAATTTTTATCATGGGGAAAATTTTAGCACTTGATAGACTTTTTGTTCTGTGTATATGTAAAAATACCTTTCAAACATATATGTACTGTGTGTGTGTGTCTTTATCTCAGTGTATATATGTTTGAAGGTTGTTACTGGATGCAGCTGGGGCAACTGACCTGAAAACTGCAGCAGAAAAAGATCAGTCAAGGTAAGTATGTTGCCTTAGATGCTTTAATTATTTTACAGTTAAGTCAGATTTAAAACAAAAAGAAAATTGCTAAGGTTCTTATTTACTCTTAACACTTTTGTTGCAGGAGGAGTTGAATATGCTCTGGGAAGAAAGACTGATTTTCCATGTATTTCATTAAAGTTTTAGCTTGAATATTACTTACTGCTGGGTAATTCTCAATGTGTAGGCAACAGTTTTATTCACCTCCTTGGTGCTGGAGAGCCTGATTTGCAAATTTTTGCATCATGTGTCAGATTCAATGAGCTTGGCAGGTTATTTGTGTGTGTGCTGTTGCAAACTTTGTGTGCAAGTCCTTTGAGGAGAGCAGTAATTTTGTGTTGTGGTATTGGAATGCGGTGTATTTTTTTGTTTCATCTGGGTGAAAATCTTTTATAGTAAGAGGGAGAAAGATGGTAATTTTGGATGAATTTCCTCCACTTTAAGTAGTTTAGAGGACTTGATGAACTTTAGGTAAATAGGACCCCTTCATGTGCATGCAGGTGTGCTACATGCCAGTTGTTCTACAAAGGTGAGGTAGCTACAAGGAAAACAACTCTCTTGATTTATAGCCTTACAGGAGCTGCATTTGACATTGTCTGGAGCTATTCTAAAATTAGACTTCTAAATAAATTTCTTAGCAAGGTCAGTCTGTTTCTAGTTCTTACAAAAGCTCAGCAGATTTAAAAATGCAAAATTAAGCAAAGAAATAAAAATAAAATGATTGGAAGTAAGAAGGAGAAATGGCATACCCTGAGTCTGTTTCTTTTTAAAAGACAGTGGCATTTGAAGAGGTGATACACCAACAGGCAGTCTGAGCTAATCACTTCTATCAGATTTTATTTCTGCTTTAGGGAAGGTGGCGAAATCTTCTGGAAATATTTGCAGCAATGGAAAAAGCGTGGCCTTACATCCTACCTCTCTACTCACCTCGGTGCCTCCTGCTAAATTGAAGAGTGACAGGCAGTAGCAGTAGTTTGAGTAGGTCCTTCAGCATTACTGTCCTGCAGAACCCCAAGGTGTTCACTCTCCCAAACACCACTGCTAGGGACTTTTATTTCAGTGTGCCTGCTGTTTTGAGGTTCTAAAAGAATTAGCCTTTTAAAAGAAGAGATTAGGCTGGCAAAGCCCTGGCTGGTTGCAGTGCACTGTTTATGTTGATGGTGGCACATTCTGATTTGGAGGGCATGTTCTCATCCGGGCTGGTGGCTGATACTGCCCTGCTTGTGCTTGGTTTTCAGTTGCACAACAGCATCTTGCCCAGAACAAAAATAAACGCTTGAAGCGTTGTTTCATTCATCTGTTTAACTGTGATTGCTGTCATATTGGTATCACAAGATGTAGCTTTTGATATTTGTGGAAAATATGAATATAGCGATTGTGTTCTTGAGTAGTGCTACTGGCACTAATGACAGTGTTGAGTCATAGGCATTCACTCTGATATTTTATATAAAATATGTTTGTGTTCAGTGTGTGGCGTCAGTTCTCTTTCCAACTGTTGAGACAATGGTGCAATTGAGACTAGTTTGTATCACACGTAAATTAACTTTACATTTTCAGTTTCTAGTATCAAGGCAACATTGGTAGCGTCTGTTTAGAGGTCCCTCTGATGCTGCACAAATTTAAAGTCAGCCCTGGAACATTTTTCTCAGGTGTTTAGTAACTAAGTTTTACAACTGCAAGATTGGATCATTCCCTTCCCACTAAGACTCCCCCCAAGCTTGCAATCAACCTTTGGCCTTTCAGCCTCAACCTTTGCCGCTGACCTGTGCAGGACTGAGGTTTCATGTTGGGCAAAGGCTGCCATCAGCTCAGCTGAATTTCCTTGGTGTATGGTGGGCCAGTATTCCTGAGCTCTGAAATATCTGGTGTTTTAATCAAAGACTGTAATAATTTCTTCTGTCATTAAACTTCTGTGTCTCTGGCTGCTACCCCTGCAACTGGCTGTTGACTTCTTTGGTGAGGTAGCATCAGCTGCTTCTGCATCTCAGGGTTCTCTGTGGTGGAGAGTGTGTGTGCCTGTGCAGTTTGTGTCCAGAATTGCCTCTGTGGTTTTGCAAGGAAACAATTCATATGGCATTTGTTACTTGAAACACCTCAGTGCTTTCTCTTTTGCTCTGCTCCCTCCCTTCTGTGGGTCATAGATCTGCTCAGAGCTGGTTTTGAGGTGGCCAGAGGGTGGGACTCCCTGGGCTTGTATTTCTGGACACTTTCTGTGGATACGTTTTCCTTTATGAATTGCACCAAACCTCAATTGCCATTGCTTTGTTATTAATTGTACAGCTGGAGTAAGGGAATTCCTCGGGGTGAACAGGTCATGGGTATGAAAGTACTCCCATCGGTACAGCTTGTGCGGCTACAAATCCAAAATAAACAATAACATAGAGGTGTTGCTACTACTGGTAATAATGTTTCTTCTGGGGGGAAACAGAGGGCAACTAATTCGGTTTTCTGTTTGCTAAATAACTTGTGAAGTTGAGTGGCACCTAATATAAAAAGAACAATTGTTTTACCTGGGAAAAACGACAGTTGGTATCCTTGCAGTGTTTCCAAAGTGATGCATAATGTAAACAAAACCTTTCGTAAGTGCTGCTCAAATTGTGCATTTGCTGGAAGTTAATGAGCTTTTAGAAAACCTCCACCGATGCCCAGCTCCTCTGTGAGAAGGGTGCGAGTGAGTTGGAACGGGTTCTCACAGATGGAGGCCTGAAAGAAGTTGGAAAACAAGTTTTCTTGAGTTACAATTTAACTCTGTTATGAGGTGGCTGCCACTGGCTGAGCTTTGCCTGCCGGGGATTTATTACACCAGCAACAACATGGTGATTGCACTGCTGGGGGCAGGTAAAAAGACCTGTGTATTTTGCAGATGAGTTAAGGGTGTAGTGTGGCAATTTCTCTTCAGCCCCCCTGCAATGGCCTTCCTAACTAGTTACTCTGCTACACCCCCCCCTTACTCAGTCATGAGGAAATGTCAATGTATAGTTAATTATTAATGGTGGTCAGGCCTGGAACAGCCTGTGCTTGTCGAGGTTGTCACAGTCTGCCAAGTTTGGTCATGTTCCTGAATTTGCCTAGAACTGCCAGAGAAGGCTAGAGAGATAATTTTAAAAAGCCAAGAGTATTGTTACAGTTAGGTGAACATTAGCAAGATGTTAATCGGAGGGGTTTCATTTTGCTGAGACACTTCCATGTGGTTTGCTACTCAGTTTCTGTAGAGAGAAGCTTGACTGGGGGGACAAACTGTGAAGTGCCTCCTATTCATTGACATTATTTAGTGAAAGTGCATTTATAAATTTATTTAAATGAATTAACAATGCATTTACTTACTTTGTACTTTGTTTAGAAGCAGAGAATTCAGTCTTGACTGATCAGAAGTCACACATTTTTTGTAGTTTAATGTTTAATAAGCCAAATGTAGTTCTCTGTGCTTCATACCAAGAAGACTCATTCCTTCCAAGGAAGCCTGTCTAGAGGTGATAATGGTTGGTAGGTGTCCCGAGACAGCCTTTCTCTTTCACATCATCTGCAGAATTCATTAGCAGTGTGTGGCACGTGAGGCAGGATGCAGCAGCCTCAGTATTGGAGAATACAAACCAGAGAACTCCAGAGCCAACTTCAGCTTGTGTGTACTACTCTGCTGGAGTGGAGTTGTGATGCACTTGAAGAAGGGGAAGAGGGCTTTAAAAATGTGCGTGGGGGAACAGACAGACTTTTCTGAGGCTAAAACTGAAAGACAAGTCTGAAGCTACTCAAGTAGCCAGAGGCTGCCTGTGGTACATCACCTGGAGTTTGTACTTTTCAGTCCATCTTCTGATGGCTTTGTTTACTCTGTTTTGGTTTGAACTTGAAGGGGCCTTCCAGTGCACACATTTGGTTTTTATTTTAAATTAAATTTAGCTGGAAGATGTGCACCAGCTGCTAATGAGTGTTCAGGCTCAAGTAACCTCCATGTAATGAGCACAGAAGGAGGTTTTTCTCTCCTTTAGTGCTGGCTGCTTTGCTCTATACATCCCTCTCTTATTCTGCTGCTGGATTTGTTAATGTAAATGTAGACTGACAAACTTCAGTTTGTACAAGGAGGCAGGAATATTCGCTGTAAGAATTATGCAGGAAGGTATATAAACTCACTGAAGTGTTTTGTGACAAGAGAGGAAGACAGATCCACTCTCTGGTAGGTGGAAATGTGCTGTGTATTGTTTTGTTCTGCTAGGAGACCTGATACAAACAAACAAACAACAAAACCCCCTGCAACACAATAACTCTTTACTGTTTCCAGAGTAGCTGTCCATTGGATTGCATTGTAACCTGAATCCCCTAAAACAGTAAAAATAAAAAAGCTCCCAAACCCCACAAACAAATAAACATAGGAAAAAAACAGAACTGAAAAACCGAACCATCCTCAACCACAACCCCCCCCAATCCTAAACCAACAAAAAAGCCCCCACACTACAGCAGTGCTGTTATAGTAGAGGGTATTGTGGTATTTTCCCTTTCTCTTCAAGGTTTGTTGTGCAGCTCTGCTGACTGTAGGGCTTTATTTTCGTCTGGGTGGGGGGAAATCAATTCTATTTATAAACTTAGCTTCTCAAAGCAGAGGCCTCCAGAAGCTGGTTGTATTGGATAGTTACATGCTGTTCTGATGGATTTCATTGCATATAGGTTAATGTATAGCAAAGTGTGTGCTCCTGTCTGTGTACTAGTGCATGGCAGAGATGTTTAAGCAGTGTCAGGTGTAGGATGCTGCAGGATTTTCATGTGCCTGTTTCACAGGAACACCTCATTCGTTGGTTATGTGAAGATCCAGTAGCTTCTCCAAATAAGATTGGTGTCTTGAAGCACATGTTTGGAAAAAAGCAAACAAAATAACAGGGGTAGTGAAGTGTTTAGGGGAAGGTAAGAAATTAGATGCTTGTACAAGACCTCTAAAATGATTTTAATTTTTCAGAGTAAAATTTTTCTTCTTTTAGTTCAGTCTCATTTAGTTCAACTTATGATTGTATCAAAGATTGTTCTTCCAGGGTACGTTATCTTTTCTATTTAGTGCTTAATTTTTTTTTTTTTTTGAGTTGCTGGAAATGCTCCTGTAATGTCTTGGTAAACACTTCTTATCTGAGAACAAAGCTGTTACAGTGGTTGTAATTCAGGGTCATGGAGTTAAATCTGTAAGAAACACACAAACCCCAAAAGATGATAACCTGTTTTTTCATGTCCAACTAAAATTAGCATTAAAGAGAAAGCTGGGACTAAGTGCCTCCAGACCTTCTGGACTGTTTTGAACTGTGTGAGTTATAGAAAACTTAGATGTTTTTTGAATGCCACTGGTCCCAGCAGGCTCAGGTGAGGATTTGAGTTGTCCCTGGCTGTGCCAGAGGACTGTTCTCCCCTACACTGGACTGTTGTCCTGTCTTCTGATAACATCCTTCATTGCAGTGTAGGTTTATCACTGCTTTTTCAAAGTACCTATCACCATTTAATGTCCTCAGCTTTGGTGATGTGCTTGCATGGGCAAACACCTTCTCCAGAAGTTAAATGGACCAAGATGTTTGTTGTTTGGTTATGGCAGATGTGGGACCTGCTGGGGTTGCTGCAGCTCAGCCAGCCTGTCTCCTGTGGCTCACTCTTTTTTGGAAGTGCACTGGAGCCATCTCTGCCCAGGGGCTCAGTGGTGTGGCTGTGCCTCTGGGCCTACTCAGCATTTGGATTTGTCTCTGAGTCATGAAGGTGATGCTGAGCATCTGAACCCTCCTGTCAGCAAAATGTGGGATAACACTCCAGGGTGTCCTTGAGGAGAGGGACAGTTTCTTTACTTTTGAAGTGTAAAAGGTTTTTGAGGTTGAACATTTTACTTCTCTCATGCACGTGCGTGTCAAAGAGTAAGCAGGGATTCTGGTGAAAAAGTAAGCAGAGTATTTTTTAGCAGGAACCTTGAAACAATTTTAAGAAAAAAACACCCCCAGAATTATTTTGATACTTCGGTGTCTTTGGAGTAAATCTGACCAATCTGGTATTTGAGTCATCCCAGAAAAACTGGAGGAATGGTAGGCTGCTGGCAGAAGGTTTGGCTTGGCCTGAACTGTGCAGATGCTACTGGAAGCTTCCAGAAGGCTTCATATGTGTGCTCTGGGGCAGCTAGTGAGGGTTGGTCTTTGATCTCTAAGCAATGTGATCAGGATAAGAGATTTGTTTAAATATAATTATTATAGAAAACAGAGTAAGTCTCGCAGTCAATAATATGCTGTGCACTAGGCACCTCATAATGAGCTCTGTTATTTAGGAGAGAATTCAACAACTTGGGAAATTTTTGCCTGTGTTTTGAGGTTAGTAGTTACTCTCAAACCCTCGGTGTGGAGCAGGAATGGCAGTCCCATCATGTTTGGTGGTGAGAGAGCCCTGCTGCCAGCTCTCTCCAGCTGTCTACATCGTCTGGCTCTGGGCAAACAGCTTTGGGGAGGAAAGGGCTTTGAAGTTTTCTTTTACAGCTGGGACAAAACCCATTAGAGGATGCTAAACTGAGGTGCTGGTATGATGATTTTAATTTCTCTTAAGATATCTAAATGCCAATTTGCATAAATCAAATCACAGCTTCAGAATAATTATGCTGTGCGTTTGGTTAGTTTTCATTTGATCAGAGTCATTGCAATGTCTGGCTCAACTTTTATGTGACTCATCTGCAATTTAAATACCTATTACCAGAATTTTATGTGCTTGATATGATTAAGTGATTTAATTAAGGTATTATTGGTATTGAATTTGTCTCTGGGAGCTGATCAGACTGGTATAAGCCATAACTTCCCTGAAACCTTGTAGTCATTTACACTGGGGTCTATCCAGGGCCTTTTTTAGTGTTTAGTATTATACAGCAGAGAAGTTTAAGGCTGGTGTCTGAGAGGCCTAGAAGGGGACAGCAGGGTCAGTGCAAAGAGGAGACCTGGGAGGTACACTTGGTGCCTTTATTCCCGACAACTGTTACTGGTATGGAAACTTCTGCAATGGGGTGGAATATAACTTGTGAAAAGCACCTACCTTTCATGAATGGATTAGATTACTGTACATCGTAATTTACTGGAAAGTTGTGGTTGTTTATGTGTACATACACATGCCCCTTAAGTTATTTTGGGCTCCATCACGTGGCTTGATCACTTTCACTTTCATCCCAGTGAAATTCTTCTTAATACGACACAGTTGTGTTGTTGTCTGTTCTCTGAAGCCTGATGGTGCTTACAGTGAGTAAATCAGATGTGTAACAGGTAGCATTAAGAACTTCTGGGTCATCACTGATAAATATTTGAATTGTTTTTCAGTTGTTACCAAACACTGTGGTACTTTTTTACGTAGCAATGGTGGGAGGTTTTACATGGAAGTTGAGTTTTTAGTAGTGTAGAGGTAGATCCCACACTTGATAAATTACATGTAGTGGCCTGCTGCAGTCCTGCCCTGTGTAACCAGCTAAAGCACTTCCCTGCAGTAACCTGCTGCTGCCAAAGTCCTTGTGTGCTGCAGTGTGTGCACTCGTAAGGCATGAGGGCCTTGTTATTGGCCATGAAAAACTAAATATGAAACAACTTTAGACTATCTCATTTGGAGAATATACTTGTGCCCGACTTTTTTAAAAGAAGAAGCTGCTGCAAAGTGTGGAAATGTGCAGAATTTTCACTTGTGTTTGCTTTTTCTTTCCTTCTCTAGGTATGGCCTCACAAGTCTTGGTCTATCCACCATATGTTTATCAAACCCAGTCAAGTGCCTTTTGTAGTGTGAAGAAACTCAAACTAGAACCAAGCAGTTGTGTGTACCACGAAAGAACCTACCCACAAATCTATGTGAACGGTAAAAACTTTGGAATTTCTCCCCACAGAGTTAGTACTTTCTTTCAGACTAAAAACCCATTTGACAGACCTCGAGGACAGAATTTTTGGTTGCAGTCAAATGCTGTTGCTTTAAAAAATCCTGCAGGTGCTACAAAAGCATTGGCAGCGTGGGTGCAGCAACCCCAGTTAGAGGCACCTCGGACTGGGACGCAAGGAAGCCGATCAGATATCCTGGAAGGAGCCCAGCGATGTGGATTGAAGCGTAAGAGTGAAGAGCTGGATAACCAGAACAGCACGATGCAGATTGTTGATGAACTGTCCATCCTGCCTGCAATGTTGCAAACCAACGTAGGGAACCCAGTGACGGTTGTGACAACGGCTGCAACCTCAAAGCAGAGTGGTACAAGTGGAGATGGAGATTACCAGTTAGTACAGCATGAAGTATTGTGCTCTGTGAAAAATACGTACGAGGTTCTGGATTTCCTTGGGCGAGGGACCTTTGGACAAGTAGTGAAGTGCTGGAAAAGGGGGACAAATGAGATTGTAGCAATCAAAATCTTGAAGAATCATCCTTCGTATGCACGCCAAGGACAAATAGAAGTGAGCATCTTAGCGAGACTAAGCACTGAAAACGCTGATGAGTTCAACTTTGTGAGAGCCTATGAATGCTTTCAGCATCGTAACCATACTTGTTTGGTTTTTGAGATGTTGGAACAGAATTTATATGACTTCCTGAAACAAAACAAATTCAGCCCTCTGCAACTGAAAGTAATACGGCCTATTCTGCAACAGGTGGCCACTGCACTGAAAAAACTAAAAAGTCTGGGTTTAATCCATGCTGACCTCAAACCAGAGAACATTATGTTGGTGGATCCTGTTCGGCAGCCTTACCGGGTCAAAGTAATAGACTTTGGGTCTGCCAGCCATGTATCAAAAACTATTTGTTCAACTTACTTACAATCTCGGTATTACAGGTAGGTGTCTTTTACTTTGGGTTTTTTCACTCTTAATGGAACAAGGTTTTAGCATTTATTAAAGCTAATGGCTTAACTAATTACTCTTCCAGATAACTCATAGGAATAATTTGGAAAAAAATAAGAACCATCTAGGAGTGTAGGCCATACAAAGACTAAGTAGTTGGTTACCATTTTGAATGTGAATACTTGCTTCGAATGTTTTTACAGTGTTGTTTTTTTCTAGAAGTATGTTTTGTGTTGCACTTTGAAATCATCCCTCACTGTTATTTTGAGACTGCTGGTGAGACTTTATAAAAGGAAAAGAAAAATGAAATACCTTTCACTTGCTTTAGGATGCCTTTCCTGCCTTCCTAACATGATGAGTTTTTTCCTGTAAGCAGCTGGACAGTGTTCTAGAAGTGCCATACTTCTATATCCTGTTGCCAAAGATTATGTAAATGCCTCTGTTTTTCTGCAGCACTTGTAAATATTTTCCCTGGTTCTTAGAAACTCCATTCTGACTGAATGCCTTCAGCAGCTGAGGACTGCAGTGAACTTGTGGAGTTAGTGAGTGTTAGGATACTTAAATGTTTAAGATGATACTAGGAGGGCATTTAAATAGATATTTGTACATGGCTGTGTTCTACGTTGGCCTCAAAATGGATGTATGTTTTTGATATTTTTGTTTGCTTATTTTTCGAACCTTTCTTCATATGATTATCCAATCTGCATGACATTTAAAAATTATCAATACTTAGTCCTTTTGTTTTCCTCATAAGCCAAACTTGTCCTGATGGAAGACCTTTTTTTAGCTCTGCTTTGCATCATTGGCAATAGTATGGCCTGTGTACTGCCTGTCTGCCAATTCAGTAAAAAGCTAGTAAACTAGGACAATAAGTACTTTGAGGAATGTTTCAAGCATTTTATAGTTATTCATTCTGGAAAGGAAAACTTGTACAGTGCAATTCTAGGCTTGATGACATTAGTGACTGGAGTTCCTACCAGAAGAATCTAACTATTTTTTGACTGTATCTTGTAAACAAGAACACTTTGTGTACAGTGCTTCCATGAAATATTCTAATTCATCACCTGCATTCTCTATTACTTAATTGCAAACTGCAGCAAAGGGTTTAAAAACTGCACAGAGTTCATCAACAGAATACTGGAAATATGGATTGATGCATGCCCACATTATACAAAAATGTGCACGAGTGGGAATAAGAAATTAAGTCACTTGAGGGCTCATTTTGGTGCAGTAGCTGTACACCACATTGGACACTGTGGGTTTAGGCCCCTCAGGATGAAACTGGGCCAGGCTTGAAAAGATGGCATGAACTCTGTGAGGTTCTAGGTAAGTGCAACTGTCTTAACTTCACCTATTCTGTACAAATCTGTAGGCCAGCAGATATCAAGATGCATGGTCTGAGAATGTTTCCTTACCTATTGTGGCTTTTTTTATTTATTGAAGCAATTTCAGGTTATTGTGAGCTCTTGCCATTTCTCCCTCCCCAAGAGCTGACAAAGTGGAGGCTGTGGACAGCCAGGCTGGGTGCTCCTATTGTAGTACTTCAGTCTCAACTAACTACTTTCAAATGTTTGTTTTATTCTGTTTAAGATGGCTCAATAAGCACAGTACTTATTTAGCTGCCTATGTAAAAGCCTAGTAGCTGTAGCTGTGTTCTATTTGGCTTGATGTTCCTTAGCACTTATACTTCCTATAGAATTTTTACATGCTTACTGGGCTGAGCAGGTCCATATGCTGGCAGCATCAATGTGCAACTCCTTGGCACCTCTTGTGTGCATTTTGGGTGCTTATATTGCACTGAAGTGTAAGTGTGGTTCCTCATGGATGTACTTTGAAAAATACCACCCCTGTGACAATAAGATAAGGTTTGTGGGTGCATATGTTTGTCTTGCCTCAATGATGTTGAATGATGTTTGTATAAACTCAATATGGCATGTGCCCCTAAAATTGCTTAGTTACCAAGTTGCATTTAAGTGCTTTGTAAATATTCAGGCTGTCCAGTAGAAGATCATATTCTTTGTCTTGTATAGTTTTATAATCCTTCTATAAAGTAGTATTTAAGTCAGTAATTTCTGAAAATAAAAAGGATATACAATAAGAAAAAAGATTAGGGTCTATTTATTTGAGTGGGTTTGGTGTTTTATTTATATAAATATGTAAATTGAGGTTGAGATTTTTGAAGTACAGTATCTTTTTTCCTTTCAAAATTAGTGAAAGTTTTACTACTGAAAAGGTTTTTAGCATGCTGGATTTCATCGTGGATGTGTAGCTCTACTAGTTGTGTGATTCACATTAAGTTTGTGTAGTTTGACAGTTGCTCAAATTTTCTCTTTATTCCTTTGGAAGCACCTGACTAGTGTAAATAGTATCAGAAAATAAGAATTTCATTCAGAAGGTCTCAAAATAGATGATGCCAGGGAAATTAGAAGAAAAAAGCCTTAGAGAAGAATGAGAAGGGCCTTCAGAGAATACATTGTATTGAGATAGAATTTATTTTGCATGAGATGGTGCTTTTTGTCAATCAAATAAGGAGCTACTTCATAAAATATAACTGTACTTAAATGCTTTTTGTATTAGAAAAGGCTGGGAGTGGTAGTGCAGATTTGACTTGTTTGACTATCATGTGTTGAAACAAACACTAAAAAAATTAGGCAGCAGTTGGGACTGCTATTGAAATATCTTATTTACTATTTTCCCTTGCTTTTTCTGAAGCTCAGTGGTGCTATGTGTTTGTTTAGGTTATTTTGCAAGAAAGTAGTTGTTTAAATAGACTTTTATTTAAAACTTTTAAGCTAAATTAATCCAATTAGACTTCAAATTGGAAATGTTTGGTAAGAAATGCTAGTTCCCTACAGCCCCTCTTTATTAGCACGATCACATTATGTTCTTGTATACAATCTTAGAAAATGTTTTTGTGCTAAGCTGGGTGTGTATTATCATGAGCTTTACTTGTAACTCTTACACTGAGGTTCCTTGCCTGGTCAGAGATGACAGTGCACAAGGTTTGCTTCAAGTCACAGGCAGAATGGGCTAGTTTTGACATATATGTGTGTATTTCCTGAGTAAATGTGATGTGAACCTGGCCTTTTCTGATGTGTAAAAGCACTCAGCCAGGTCCAGGAGTTTGAAGGAAGCTATTAAGAGGAACACTTTCTTTTGAAATTACTGTTTTGGGATCTGAGGTCTTACAAAAGGATGGAATGAAATGCCTTTAAATGATGGCATAGGTTGAGGGGAAGCAGGGCTGCAACACAGCAGTATCAAGATGTGCTTCTCAACCCTGTGATGTTGGTACCATCCTGCTCCAGGGATGATGCTAACCCTGTTCCTGTACCTCGTTCTGCTCACTCCACATCTGCCAGAGTGCCTGTGTGGAAGTTTTGCAAAAGTGAATAAAGAGAAAAAGTTGTTGTTGGTTTCTCCCCACCCCACCACCAAATCTTACCACTGCTTCCTTTTTTTTTTTGTTCTTGGGACCACAGTAAGCTAATGATTGTGAGAATGGAGAATGCCACAAAGTCCAAGGTTACAGGTGTTTATTTTAAATGCTAATGTCACTATTTTGCTTCTGTAAGAGGAAGTGAATAATGAATTGGAAAAATAAGTAATAAGAGGATTAGGACTTGTCAGGGAACATAGTACAGCCAGGTGAATGGATAATGGGGTGACTTACCTTAGCCTATAGCAGAAGAAGAAGTGACATAATGATGAGTATTGGAGATATTGCAGTACTTTTGTATGAGGGGAGGTCCTAAACCAGTGAGACTAATTGAATTTTAAAAGGATATAAACCAGCAGAAAAATGGAGACAAACTGCATGGAGCGATAATGACTGGATGTCTTCTTGTTTCTGTTTCATCCATGTCAAGCAAAGAGAAAATAAGAAAATGGTTAAAACAAGTGAAAAAAAAATAGAATCTGACATTTCACTACCTTTTGGAAATTCCTGGCTGTTATGTTGCTTGAAATTGTAGAGTATTGATACGGACATGAATCAATACTAACCACAATACACTGTCTGAAGTCACAGATGATTATTTTTTATTTGTTTTAAAGATGAAATGTTATTCTCAGTACTCTTTCCCTAAAAGACAGTGTCTGTGCTTGCACGCTGTTTTTATGCTGGTCTGGATTTTAATAGCTGTGGACTAGAGAGATCTGGTATTTGAAGCCTTTTCTTTGCTGCTGGCCTCACACATTAAGACTGTTGACCTTTTATGAGTGATCTAAGGAGACAAATAACTAGGCAGTGTGTACATTTTCAAAAGAAAATGCCCTTACGTACAGTGTAGGTGATCAAGCTTTTGTCATTTATGGACATGGTATGATAAATATGTTCCTGTCCTTTTGGTCAACTGTGCCCCAAATCATGAAAAGGGGAGTGTTGCATCCCAAATGGAAAGCTACTTTTCCCCCCTTATTGCACAGTGCAGGCTGTGAAGGAGGGGAATCAAAACATTTATTTTTAAATCTGGTCTTTTGTGCTCATCTGGGGGGCCAGAAAGCTTTCCCAGAGCATGGTGTTTCTCTCTGGAAGTGATTTTCTTTTGTTTTGCCTCTTTCCTGAGATGAGATGCATTTAGGGAAGTGTGAGTGAAAAGGACTTTGAAATGGCAGGTTCCCATGAGCACTGCCCTCCGAGAAGAGTGGAGTGATCTGAAATGGTCAGGGTAGTGCTGCCCATCTCCTGCAGGGAGCCAAGTTACCTTCCTGTTGTCATGGGAAGTGTGTTGCATTCAAAGGTAGTCTTTAGGGAGTAGTTGCCTGATTTTTTTTCCAAGGGAAATCACCTTCATGTGGGTTGCCCTAAGAGAATTTTGAAAATGAGGCCTCAGTAAACCTTATGAAACTCATCATTCATAAAATGCTTCTCATATCATGGACTTAACAGTAGCCATTGCAGGGGTGGGAGTGAGTGTTCTGCTTCATTGCATGCTCCTGATGTGCAGTCTCCCAAGGGAGTTGAACAGTGGCTCATCTGGTTGCCTGTGTGGCTGCATCAATGGTTATTTCAACTCCTGTCTCCAAAGAAAACATCATCATCTTCATGCTGTGCCAGATTATACTGCTGTTAGAGTACAGCTGGAAACTTTACTGAAAATATGTTTTGAGAACAAGGACTTGGCTTCCTGATGGAAGGATGTTCCTTTTGGCATCCAGCAGACCGCGGGCAAACTGCTGTTTAGGGTAGTCAAGTTCATTGGGAAAATGAAATGAGTGGGAAGCAATATAACTGATGTCCCTATTAAATGGGGCACCATCTGGACCTGCAGTAGGCTGATGGACAGCTTCAGTGATGCTGGCAGAATGGAAGGTGTCTGGTTATTGAGAGACACGAGTAGCTCGGAGATGTTTTTCTACTCCTCTGGTGACAGCAGTAAAATATGATCCCAGGTACTCAGCAGTGCACTCATAAGGAAAAGCAAGTGATGGAAGTAGATGCACTCAGTGGAGTCAACTCATTCCCAACTCGGACAGTGATATTCTCCCTCCAGCCTTCCAACTAAGGATAGTTGCTAATCAACAGAGTTGTTCCAGACAAAATGCCAAATGCCAATAGTGTTGCAATGGAGCTCAGAGACATGGAAAAATTGCTGTTGGATGTATTCCTGGTGGATGAGAGCAGACTTTTGCCCCTCTCCTTTTCTTACCTGGCGCTCCCATGAAGGATCAAAGGGGACAGGGTGATAGTCATTGTGTCCTGTGGTCTTGACTGTGTCTTCACTTGCCCAGTTGGTTCTGCTGAGGCTTGAGGAGTGATTTAATCTGATAAGCTCTCAACTATTTTAAAGCATTTTGGAAAAACAATAAAGTGGTTGAGCTGTTTGGTTTAATTACTGCCCACGAGCTGCGCTCCAGTGGGGGCTCTGTGTGTGCTCTGAGGCTGTTGCACTAGAACAGCTTTTTATGATTTTTTCAGCTTCATATTAAGTTTCAGAATAAACCAACAACAGCTTATGCTGGGTTTTTTCCCCCTCAAATTTATGACATTTATTTGATTTGTTGTTCTCCCTCTTAGACACATCCCTTCAAAATTAGAAAAAAAATTCTCATGGCCATGAATTCCCAGAGAGGCTTGTTTTCTCAGTGGCCTTTGTAACTTGGTTAGGCGTAGTCCTTGTCACTCCAGGGACTCCAGAGAACACAAGCTAACACTGACTCCCTAGCGTGGTTTTTTTTTTTTAAATGGAATATTTTCTCTTTGTAGGTTAAGGTTGTCAGCTGGATGGGTTATTATGACTCAGTAACACAACCATTGCATCTGAGTAGCTCTGATGATCTTTTAACATCAGATCAACATACAACTTCTGTATGTTTAAAATAGCAGTTAAAAAACTGTGTACAAAAGAACACTTATCTTAGTACGGATTTTCTTTATAATGATCACTAAGGGGAGAAGTGCAAAATTGACATCTCAGGAAGCAAATGCCCTTTCAAGTCCACCCATTACTGTCACATACTTGAAGCTTCTAAATAAGCTTTATCTAGAGTGGGATGTCTTGTTTTTAATCCTTTTGCAATGCCTAAAATTCTTGCTCAACATCTATTAATTTTTGGGGTTTAGATATTTAAATGAGAAGCAGAGCTCTATTAATAAATTGATTTTTCTGTCAGTTAAGGAAGCGCAGTATGAGAACAAGCTAAAAATGCCTCTGTAAACAACTTGCACTTCAACATGCTAGCAGATGTTATTCTATCACTTTGAACTGTGCATCACTGAAGTGTATTGGGATATCTTAAAATAGTCAGGGGTGGTGGCCAGAGACTCTAGACTTCTATAGATGGTGAGGCTGTTTCGCTGTTGCAATGAAATAAGCCAGAAGTACATGCTGCTAAGGTCGTTTGCTTGCTCAAGGTCAGCATGTTCAAAGTCAGCTGCTCTACTGTGAGCATGGTTACTGTCAGTAGTATATATAATAAAGGCCTGATAATATAAGGAATTGCTATTACGAGTGAATTGGGACACTTAAAATATTTTTTCCCCCCCTTTAAAGTTGCAGAGCTGTGACTGCTGGATAATTTCCTTATCTGAGCAAACGGAACTCCATGTGAAGATAAGCTTTTGTGGTTTGTGTCTGAGAACAAATTGCTTTACTGATTTGGCAAGACTTTGTTTGCGCTTTTTGCATACTGGTCATTAATTTTTTTATTGAATTTCCATTTTAAACTTCTAGTTCATGATTGCTAGGACCTTAGTACCTAACCAAAACCATTATGAATATCATCCAGGAGTGGCAATCTTAGCTCGTCATAACATTGTTTAAGTAGCTATTTGATAACATATATATTTTCATTTCATTATTTTCTGGTCAACATAATGTGGCCTCTAATACCTTATCATTCTTTGTTCACAGAAGCAGAAAATAAGAGTAGATTTTTTGTTGTGGGTTTTTTGGTTTTGTTGTGGGTTTTTTTAAAATAATATTCTGTAGAAAAGAATGGCAGGGTTACTTTAATTTTGCAACTTTTATTTTTAATCCTCTCTGAAGATCTAGAGGAGAATGGTGGAGATGGGAGTGGATGAAATGCCTTCTAGCCTTCAAGTTGGTTGTTCTTCTGAGCTAGTGATTTTGAGTAACATAAGCTAGGATAACATGTAAAGCCTTTGAAGGTACTGTAGAAATTCTAGTAATGTCAGCCCAGATTTCAAGTTAGTTGTGATGACTGGAGCAACAACTGAAATCAGAGTTCAGGATGAGGGTTCTCTTGGTCTTTCGACTGCTTCGGTTTGAACAGAAGGGAAATTCTGTCATAATTTTGAAGGCAAAAGGGCTCTTGGTTCTAGCTGTATTGCATTTTTCTGAGACTGGATGGACCTGTTTGTCATGGCTGAAGTTTAGGGAAGCAGCTTTTATTTTTCACATATTAAAATAGACCTACTGAAATGTGATCCTTTTTTTTCACTGCCCTGGTATTTATGTCACAAAGATCTGTTCATCGTACATCTGCTTGTACGTGAGTGTGGATATATCAGATATCTTAGTTGCAGCAAATATCGGTGGTAGCTGCAATGCTGTATTTGTAAATATTGTGTCTAATTGCTCCCACTGGGCCTCTTTTGAAAGTATGGCTGTGCATTTCTGTTGTAAGAGCAGGTAGTACTAGATCTAAATCACCATAATTGAAAGTGAAGCCTATACATCAGCCCCTGTCTCTCCCATCTGACATCCTTGTTTTAAAAGCAGAGGTGTTTTGGAGGTGAAGGCTGCCTTCTCCATCAGCCCACAGCATCCAGCAGGAGTGAAGAGGATGAAGCAGACGTGGGGAAAGTCTTGCATGGCTGAGTACACAGAGGTTGCCCAAGCAAGGATGTGCCACAGCTGGGGACTCATCCCATCAGCCACAGAAGGCAAAGACTCTCAGTTGGTCTGAAAATGAAGCAGGTTGAGCAAGTGCAAATAGATAATGGGAGCACGTTTAGGACTCTTGATGCTTGTGTGGATTCAGGTCAAAACTGGCAATGAAATACTATGGAATTAGAAAACAAAGCATTCACAAGAAAAAACCCAACCTTTTGTCGATTCAGGAACTAATTGGAAAGTGGTAGAGGTGTCTAACATAAGTGTTTGGGATTTAATTAAGTAAAATGAAAGTTTGTATGAAAATAAGTTGCCTGAGATGTCTGGACTATTAAATTTTATACGGTATATTTTTGTTTGGACTGTTAATAAAATAGTTTCTAACAAGTGAAATGGGATTAGGGGCCTGGGAGAAGCAAGCCAAAAGCATTTCACAGATAAGATTTTCAAGCAGTTGCATTTTGAGACTATGATGTTACCTTAAGAACATTTTCCCCTTTGGAAATACCAAGGATATTTCTGTTGTCCCAGGACAGTGCAGCAAACACTCACAAAATATCATCTCTTGACATGATTTTTATTCAGAATTGCATTGTTGAATTTTGATCAGTATTTTTGAATGCCTTCTTGGGTGTTGTTGAGAATGATAGGGTCTCACCCTTATAACGAATCTTTCCATACTAAGTGTTCAAAATATTTTAAACCACCAAATACTTCATGATGAAATCTTTCACAAGAGTGTTTTATTGTTTCAAACGTAGTGCACACAATGTTTTTTTTTAATGTTGGAGATTCAAAATCAATGTGTATTTAAAGTGTATTTTAAGTGCTCAAAATTGATTTTAGGAATTAAATTGGAACAATTCATTATTTTTATTACTTTCTTTCAATAAAACTTAATTCCCTGATAACTTTTAAACATGTGCATTTCGTGACCTCTTTGAAAAACTGCAGGCATCACATCATTGACGTACAAGGCTTTTATACAAATGTAATGCTATATGAAGCTTTTAAACTGCTTATTAATGTCATTTTATCAGGTGAAAAACTGTTAGGGTATGCTGTCAGTCAGGAATCAGTAACAGCACTTAATATTTGCAAAAAAAATCTGGTGGTCAAAGTGATGTTCACACTGATAGCACTGAGTGTTGTTCCCCCTGCCTTTTTTTTTCAACCAGTAATGTTTGAATTTTTCAGCTCTCGATTTTCTCTTTCACTTATTGCTTCCCTAGAGAACTACTTGATGGATAAATTGTGTGTTGGCTGCTACCAGTGGGTGATAGCAGAGATGGAGAGACTCAGCAGTTCCTCTTGTTTCTGGCAGTAGCATAAGGGCTTGCAGGATGGTGTCTGTGCACCCATGTACTTGCTATTCCCATCATAGAACCATTAAGGTTGGAAAAGATCTCCAAGATCATCAAGCCAACTGAACACCACCATGCCAACTAAACCATATCATGAAGTACCACATCTACTTGTTGTCTGGATGACTCCACCACTTCCTTGAGCAGCCTGTTAATGCTTAATCACTCTTTCAGTAAAGAAATGTTTCCTATATCCAGCCTGAATCTTCCTTGCTGCAGCTTGAGGCTGTTTCCCCTTGTCTTGTTGATGTTGCAAGGGAGAAGAGGCTGATCCCCATCTTGCCACAACCTCTTTTCAGGTAGTTAGAGAGAGCAATAAGGAATCCCTCTTTTTCTCCAGGCTAAACCCCACAGCTCCCTCAGCTTTTCCTCACAGGGTTTGTATGCCAGACCCTTCACCAGCTTTGTTGCCCTTCTCTGGGCACACCCCAACATCATGCTGGACACAGCCTTGTGTGGAGATGTAACTGGTTTTGAACACTTTACCTCTCTGAAAGAGCATCTAGAAGTGGAGCAGATGGCTGTTTTTGGTAATAAGAGCCCTAGAAAGTAGAACGAGAGGATATAATTTCTGGATTACATGGTATGGCTTCTGACTGTGCTTTGGTTTTCATGTAGCCTTGAATTATTTCAACAGTTTCCAGTAAGAAAGTATTCTTAAACTCTAATGTAGAGGTATCTGATACAAAACTAAAAGAGAAGCCCCCAAATTTAGCCTGATTCTTGGTTTACTAAATTGGAGGAAGGCTATGCCCCTATGCCAATCCCTGTTCTGCAGCTATTTTTTGACACTTCAGCATTTCCATTCTGTGTGTACAGAGGATTGAGCTTACATGAGACCACTGACTATCTCTTGCAGGTTTGCATGAAATAATGCTGGTGTAACACCCGTTCAGGCATTTCGTTAACCTGTGTATATAGGTCGTATCATCCCAAGATAAAAATCTCTATCAGTTTAACCATTTCAAAGAAGATGGTGTTAGGAATATCAAATGCAGAACAGTAACCTCAGCCCTTCTCTTTCTTTTTTACTGACACCCCCCCAACACTGGAGACCTGCAATTTCCGAGTTTGTGCATGGTCCTTGTTTTGGGTTTCCCCATGTTTCTGATAGTGGGTGCCAGGCTGATGCTCAGGGCAGGTGTGTTGAGGCCCTGTGGGGTTGAGTGCTGTGAAGGAGCAGTTTTCCTGTTGTGAAGAAGGAATGTTCCTGTGGTTTAGGACACAAGCAATGTAGTCTGCAGGGCTATGCTCAAATGACTACCAGGGAACAGCATGTTGGGCATCTCCAAGATGGATTCTGAAGAGCTGAGTCTCTATGCTTGGCACAAAAGTGAACAAGAAACCAGTGTGGTGCTAGAGAAGGAGGTTACTGACAAACCAGAAACCATCACATTGGAGTGGATTGCTGGAGTGGGGCTGGACCCCCTGCTTGCTTCCAGTGCTTCCAGTGCCATTCCACAGCAGTGGGCTAGTGCACACCATCTTGGGAGCCAGGGACTACATAACCAAGTATGTATCTCTTGGAAAGCTAGTTTGTGAATTTCTAGTTGCTTAAATGTGATGAAGGGCTGTCTCACATGGTGGTGTGGCTGTGTTTTGTTTGTACACCCCCCTGCCATGTATTACACACGTGCAGGTCCTCAGTCTTTGTTGGTCATGAATTGCATCACTTGTGTGTCTTAAACATGTATGGAATTGGATGCAACAACTCGTTTCCCCTTGCTGTTGTGCTTTGATTTTAGCTTTGCTTCAGAAGTTTATATTTTCAAACATTTTTCCCTTAGCGTTTTTTCCTTAAAAGAGAACTAGGACTGTTCCTTCTTGTCTGGGGAGAGTAGTAGTGCAAATCTGTAAAAACAGCGACAACTAAGTATAATTAAGTCCAGGAGTTGTTGATACATTTGTTTATGTTTGTGTGGCATGACAGCAGACTCTCTTCTTCAGCAGAATGTGGCACAAAGACCCATGGAGTACTGTGTGAAAAGCTTCCTGACTTCTAGAATGGAAATAATTTCCTGATGTTCACTAAGCATCTGTGTTCTTAGTTCTGTCTCCAGCTCATTGCTCAATGCTTGCTTCTCCTGACTGGTATTGCCACTGCAAGAGGAACAGAAACCTATGCTGACAGGGTAGAGAGCTTTATTTAAAAAACAGGACAAAACAGCCATTACGCCCCCCCACCCCCAGTCCAAACAAAAAAAGCCTCCACCCAGCAACCAAACCGACCAAATAAAAAGCCACAAACCCCAAAAAGTGTATTGGGGGATGGGAAGAGAGTGCATGCTGAGAATCAGCAATATAATGGTAGCTGTATATACATGTACTCATGGGACTGCCTCCTCACACCAGTGCATTGCTGTATTTAATTTGATTTCTCTTGTGTGGTTTGGTTGGTTTTCTTACCATCCCTTGAAGAAACAAATATTTTACGTCTTGCTTGCTTTAACTAGTATGTGGTGTTTTGGGCCAAACTTCTGTTGGTCTGAGTCTATGAGTAAATATCTGAAAAATTAAAATTAGCCCAGATTTTTCTAAAACGCACTCTGGTACTTGACATCTGATATACTGCAATGTGGGATTCTTCACATATTTCTGTTAAACTCTGTGCTTTAAGTGCAGCAGCTTGAGCAGATGCCTCTTTAGGGCTCTCAGTACTACGAGATATCCTTAGGAGTTCAAATTGTGCCATTCCACTCCAAAGGAAACATACTTTATGCCTGTAAATTAACTTTTTAGGGGAAATCATATTTACCTTATTGATACAGCATAATTAGTTCTGTGGTTGGAGAATTCTTCTATCTCTTTGAAGCGTGTGGGTCTGCCAGGAATAGTAGTAATTCCTATTCTGCCTCATGGCAAACAGGTAAAAAGGTCAGTGTCTCCCACCTCAGCCCTGGGGGCACGGAATGCACATGGCCAGGGTGTGTTAGAACAGCTCCTTTTGCACTATAGGAAGGCAGCGTTCTGCTGGGAGAGTTGCTGGCTAATCTGGGTAATTATTTGGAGTATTTAAGTATCTGCAGTTAAGCAGCCAGCTTTGCTGCCTTAATAACGTCTTACGCAATTGGACCCTTCCCACGCTCCGGCGGCTCAAGGCGACATGGACAGAGGAATTTTTAGTGTGCACAAGAGGTAGGAATGCAAAGGGAGTCATGGAAAAGGGACTTTGTACAATTATGAATGTTTTCTTTTGCAAGTCAATATG
>WEIV01019626.1:186413-210079 GCA_013390005.1 Calyptomena viridis | reverse complement strand
AATCTTTCCAGTGTAGTAATATTGCATTTTAAATTCTAAATGATGTTTTCTGATACTGTTTTCAATTAATGTTTAGTTAAGATTGATAAGAAGGAAATAGATATTTTCTCTGTAAAATTTTGCTTTTAATTTGAGTACATTTAGTTAGATGTGGTGTCCTTAAGAAATTTAGAAAATTCTAGTGTTCTCCTTGCTGATGCCTTGGTATGGGATAACAGATGCTATTTGCTAAGTTGTGGACTGTGGATGCACTGAACATCTTGTAATTTGTAGTAAAAACCACGTAGTAGTATGTGTGTGTTGCTATTTTGAGAGAGAGAAGTACTAAGTTACACTTTTTTTTTTGAGTAATTTAAAGTGACTGTTGGGACATCTGGAGTTCCTACCACATGATTGTAGTTAGGAAAGGGAATGCATAGTTAGGAAAGGGAACACCTTCCTTTTAAGCTGCATGTAAAAATATTTCTTATATGAGAAAAGAGTTGCGGATCATCATAAAATAAAATTTGAAGAATGACTCCTTCCACTTCAACACTTTTCTACTCAAGATAGATTTTAACAGGAAGTTTAAAAGAAAGAGAAACAGAAAAAGGTGCTCTTGATCATGACATTAACAAACTTTTCTTTGTCAAAAATATTTGAGCTGGTTAAGACCACACAGGCAAACTCAGTTACAGATCTCCTGTAACTTTGCTGTGAGAGTTGCTCTATTTTAAAGACTAACATGAAACATGGTAGGAGACATTGAACCCAAAAGAGAAGTAGGTCTTCATCTCCCTCACTTTGAGCTATCCTGAAAGTGTTTTTTGTTCACTGTGTGGTGCAGGTAGCCCTGCTCAGGAGCACCTCCCTCCTCCTTTCTGTGTGGTAGGTCAAGTGTTGGGAAGTGAGGAGCACAGGTCTTGCCTCTCCTGAAGTATGTCCCTTTTCCTTAGGCTTACTAGTGCTTGTCTTGGTACCCATGGAAAACTAACGGATTACTGTATTTTGAAATACAGTAAGCATTCTCTCCTTTTTTTCTTATCTACCCTTATCCTTCTTTTATTTGCAGTCCTGTCACTCAGAAGAGACGAGCAGCAGACCGCCCGACTGCGGCTATTTTTATACAGGGCACATATTAACCATTGAGTAAACCTAAGAGGTTTTAAAGGGCTTATTTTAGCAGAAGCATTTGTTAAAGCCCCTGTATCCATAGGCTGTGTGTATATTCATTAACTATTCAGGGCTGTAACATAATACAACAAAAGGAAGTGTATTTTAACAGAGATCTGTAACAACCATATGCAGACTGGCACCCAGCCAGTGGATGAAGGCAGACGTTTCTTGCTGCTATTCCTAGTCTTGTGGCATCCAGAGAGATTGGATTTATTTCTCATATAACGAAACTAGCTAATGCTTACTTCAGTGTCACGATCCCGTGTTACAAAAATACATATGTTTGATCCCCAGAAGTTTATTGTAATCAAATCTTTGGAGGCAGTGGAAAGCTGAGCCTCTCTGGTTTCACTGCCAGTGTGACAAGTTTTATCCTTCATATAATCACTTCTGAAATGCTTTGTGACAAGGATGGGAAGAACTGAAGTGCTAGAATGAATGGAAAGTACATAAATATTTAACACAATATCCTGTCCTGTAGACTTTCTTATCTGTGGAAAGTCTTGGATTTTCCCTGTAGCAGAAGCCCGAGCAGCTTCACTGGTCAGAGATGGGGCAGAACATCTGCAGTCCTTCCCCTGGTGGTGAATGTGCATCCTTGGAGCTTGGAGTATGTCTATGTACAGCTTCTACCAAGTAACCCTTGTGAAAAGGGGTGGAGATGCTTCAGCTCTTGGTTTGCTGTATAGTTACAAAATACCTTCTCTGTCCCAATGTAGCGTAAGAATAGGACTTTGTTCCCAATCCAGTACATGTCAGTGGTTTAAGGAATGTTTTGATAAAGGTTAATGTCAGAGGAGAATGAGATATGTAGGAATTTACAATGATCAGAGATTTGTAAGCTTTTACTCAGGTGAGAAATCACTTGTTACCTGCTCAGTTGGATGCTCCCGTTCTGCCCAGCTGCAATGGGAATTACCCTGTTAGTTTTAACCACCTTCCTGCTGTTCTGTGACACATGGAGCTAACAACAGATTGTCTGCTTTAAAAGTAGATCCCTTTATAGTGTGATGATTTAAATAATACTTCACATCTCCAGGCGTCTTTCTATATTAGAATGCAGATATAAATTAATTCTTTTGCCTTTTGTTAATCACTTGAATAAGCGGGGAGGGAAGGTTTTAAAGGAACAAATGCAATGAAAATGGATATTTGTGAAATACTTGAGTTCAGTTCCATGTGAACAGAAATGTCATAAGCCCCTTTAGCAGCCATGTCAATACCAATTTTTTGGGTTCTAGAGTGCAGAAATAAAGTTAGATGTTGTTGGTTAAATAATTCACATGTGTTTGAGGTGAAAAATAACACCTGCTCTGCCTAGCAAGTGCAATGTTTTCATTTAAGCAATTTAAAAATTGATCACATTGAACTGATCTGAGTACATTAAGGGATTTGCAGTTATGTAATTAAATTGGTATTTTAAATAGCTTTAAGTGTACTGTCCAGTTGGGAAGTGAGCAAGTGGATTTTCTGGTAAAACTTTTAGTTTGATTTTTGTTTGAGATAAAAGACTGTATTGTCTTTAGAAAGTAGTTAAGGACTTATAACATTCAGTGGATGAATCACCTGAGATAAAGGGAAAAGTGTTGAATCAGGGGCATTCTGGTTTTCAGGCATATCAGTTATTTTCATGTACATAGTAAACCGATACTTGGAGGAAAAAAACACCTTGGAGCTGCAAAATGTTACCAGAGATTACCTAGATAAAGAAAAGTGCAATTTCTGATGCTATGATTTTATTGAAATAATTAGCCTGTGTGATCAAATAACAGATTTTTTTTGTTGTTTTCATGTTGGATTGTTGAATTACCTGTTTTCCCCAAGGAAAAAAATTCAGTAACCATGTTTAATTTGCAGAGCACCAGAGATCATACTGGGATTGCCGTTTTGTGAAGCCATAGACATGTGGTCGTTAGGGTGTGTGATTGCAGAGCTGTTTCTTGGATGGCCACTGTACCCAGGAGCACTGGAATATGACCAGGTAGTAGAATAAATTTCACAAGCATATGCACACTTTCTGCAACTTAAGAATTTCAGATCATTAAAGCCAGAATTTCGAATGTTAACAATATCTCCTACTATGTAACATTTCCAGTCTTTTCAATGCTCTTAATTTAGTCTTATTGATTGTCTTGGAAACATAAATACTGTTTCTAAGCCGGACTGTATATTATGCTGCTTTTTTGAATTAAATTTCTATTTGTCCTCCTCCTTCCATCTTACAAAATAGACATTGGTGTTGAAGTTGCTTTTTCTGATGGAAACCAAAGTTCGTGGCCACCATCATTGCATTATTATCCCTCCTTCACTTGTCATGAACAGGGTTGACGCTGGAATGTCTATTCAGATGTCTGTATTAAATGTCTTCTGAATGCTTTCTGGAGATCTAAAACAAGCTCAAAGATTTGAGAGCCTGTACTTGATGAGGAACGAGAATTAACTGTCACAATAATACTGGGGGTGTGCAGTGGTAGAGCCTGGAGCTGTTGAAGCTGTGCCTTTGCTTTGTTGAAGTTTTCAGCTGCTGACACCACCAGCATTAGGGAGCTGATTTCAAAAGAGTTGTTTCTAATGAAAAATGTAGAACAGTTTCAGTTTTAAGCACTTAGAGAAGTCTTTAATTTTTCTACCCTAACATGGGATTTGGAAGGAATGTAATCAGCATCCTAACTATACCCACTTGGTTTTGAACTTTGAAAATGAAGAAATCTGCTGAAAATCACAGAAGTAGCAGCACTGGCTTCTTGCTAAGTTCTACATCTTTGATTTAACATTGAGTTTAGGGGCAGTTCCTCCAGCATGTTATTTAGGCTATTCAAATCTTGATCATGTAATGGGCTTTTGGCTCCCTGTACTTACAGATTAAACCTACTTTTCTAAAATTTTGTTCAGTAAAACCACTGTCAGGGGATTATATTAATTTTGTGTTGATTTTGGTAAACCCTTGATTTCAGTTTACTTAATTTAAACAAAGTGCAGTGTTTCATGTGTAGAAAGAGAGCTATGAGGGCAATGTTGGTTGATGCTTTGAAGCATTTAGAAGACCTTTTTTCAGAGTATTGCTGTTAAAATGGAAAATAAAAGTGGAAACATTAACAACCATATAACTCACTGTTCTTTTGAAGGCGTTTGTGTTTTGGACAGAATCTGTAATATTGTCTCAAATTTCCAAGAATTTGGCAAATTTATTTACCTCTTGTTTTGAAAGAAACCGCAGGAGAAGATAAAAAAAAGATGCAAAATATGTAATTTCCAGGATTGCTTCCACTTTTGAACCCCGTACTGCTGCAAATACCTGTTAAAAGGGATGCTGCTGTGGGTAAGCCCATAGCATGTTCATGACTTAATGATTATGATCACACATATCTTGCTTCTGGATGTGGAATGCTGCTTTGGACCACATCTTCAGTCACTTAGGATGAAGTTGGGGTTTGAGCGTGGAAAATGCTGCCTGTGCCCCAATTCTTTCCTCAAATTAACTTGTGATTTGTCTTGGGGGCAGCAGCCCAGACTATTAATGTGTGCCAGTGGGCTCATGTATCTATGAGCCTCTGACTTCTATACACGGAGCAGGAACAGGGTAAAGCTCAGTCTCATGATCAGAGGTTATTTTTCCAGTTTCATTTGAAAAGAAAGGACCTTTTTTATCCCACTACACCACAGCCATGTTGTCATGCACAAAATTCAGGCAGGTGAAAGCAGTTTAGTACGGAGCACAGAGTGCCTGCCTTCACAGTGCTCCTTGGCTCATCTTGGCTCAGTTTTAGAGAGCCAGGTCCTTGTGACAGCAAACTCCTGTCACTTGTTTCTTGTCATTGTTAGGCCCAGGGCCAACATGGCTCAACCTCTAGATCCTGTTGGACAGTACAAGTAAACAGCATTGTCACAAGTACTGTCCACTTTCCGAGGTGCTGTAGTTCGTGCAAAGGACTACATGGATTAGCAGGAAATCTTGATGCCCATAAGATTTTCTCCTTGCTTTACAAGTGAATACTGAAAAAAAAAAAGACATGTTGTTAAAGAGTGAAATACCATTCAAGTGTGCTGGATACATCAGTTAATAACTCATCTAGCAACTTGTCTGATCCTTGTGTTGGAGAAGTCATGGTGGAAGAGGGGCTGTAACCTCCTCTGCACCAGCAGGAATTACCTTACTTTAGCTGGGTGTGCCATCATGCTCCAGCAGGTCTGCAAAAGTTGCTTCAGAGAAATTGAAGAGTTTTTCCCAGTATACATGAGTACAGCAGCAATAGGAGATGGCTTCCAAGGAAATTCCTTTGCTCCTGCTACATGGTGTGTGTCACTGGGTAAGCGAACAGGCGAGGGCTTTGTGCTGCTTTTGCCCCCTGTCCTCCTGGTATGTGGCAACCATCATGCTGGCTCTGGAAAGGGAGCTCTTGGTTATTAGATTCATTTGTGGTTAGAACCAGTAACAGCTGTACTTCCCAGTGAAAAACAACCATGTCTTCTGAGCTTTCATACTCATTAAAAACAGGCACAGGTGCTTAACTGATAAATTTTTTAATTAATGCACTGTCTTTTCCTCCCTAATTTTTAAGTCGTATATATTTATTTTCTAAGCACATTATAAATGATCTAGAAACATTTCTGATCAAGAGTGGGATTATCTTTACTCCCCGAGGTAGGGAATTATGGAGGATTCCAAATACCCAAAGTTGTCAGGATTGCATTTTGTTCCTCCCCACTTGGATCTGTCACTTATTTTTCAGCAGAAACCTCACATGTACCTTTCCTCCACTGCCCATCATTTTTTCTTCTCTCAGGTGCTCCTAGTTCTCAAGTCATCTGTGTTTCATTATCTTCATGTTTTCATCTCTCAGTTTCTGGTGTGGTGTATTTGACCACTCTCTCCTTTTGATTTCCCTCTTTCTTCCATTTTCTCTTATTCCCTGGTTGCTCCACCTTTTCCAGAGGCTGGCTCACCCCAGTAGCCCCTCTGTGGAGTGTGTGTGGTGTGGAACTGTCCTTCAGGGGTTCAGCCCTGAAGGGCCTTGGTCCTCTCAGAATTTCAGCCCTGGTTGCTGGAATCTGTACTCCCTCCATCCAGACCTGCAACAAGTTCAGTTTTCAATTATTGCCAGTTATTTTTCCAACTCCAAGGTGGTTTTTTGTTTTTAAAGAATATTACTTCTGGGATAACTCCCCCCTTGTACAGTGAGTTAACATTGTATGCACAGGAATTAAAAGACATCAAGTTTCAACAGACTTCTCTTGAAGCCTTGAAGCTTTACTATTTTAGGTAACATATCAATCATTAACTATAAGAAAGAAAATGCAAAATGCATAGCAAATAGTTTTCTAAAATAAATGCTTGTTGATCATTTCAGTGTAAAAGACTCTCCAAATGAGTCCATTCCCATCACATTCACCAGCAAATTTTCCTGGATGAGGACATCCTCTTGGATGCCTAGAGGTTGTATATGCACCCCCTTTCCATATGGAATGTTTCCTTGAAACATAGGTGTGTGAAATGTGTAAAAGACTGATGCACTGGAAACAGCAAACAGCAAGGATTTTTATCAAGTTACATAATAGGGGCATGCAAAAAAAAAATCATCAAAATTCTGAATGCAAACAAAGCACTCCCACTGATTTTCGTGCGTAGAATTAAAATAATACATTTAAGATTTGAATGGGTTGAGGTTTAATGACAGACACTCTCTCCAGCTCCATGTTTCTGTGACCCAGCCTTTTTAGCTTGCTTATATAGGTCACTTCAGAGGTTTGTTTATGTATGGCTTTCTCTGACAGACGGAGAGAGCAGTACCAAGTGCTCAGTGTTGGGTTTCTCCCCTATGTAATATGTAGCTGTCAGGCTGCAGCGCTCTGAGCATGGTTCATTTTGCCATTTTTTAGATGAAATTAAAAGTTTTTAACTGTGTGGATCAGGTTTTGAAATCAAGAGATAAATTGTTTTTCTTGTTTTATTTTTTCCTCAGATTCGTTACATTTCACAGACTCAAGGTTTGCCAGGAGAGCAGTTGTTAAGCATGGGAACGAAAACTGCAAGATTTTTCTGTAGAGAAATGGATGCACCATATTCTAGTTGGAGATTAAAGGTAAACAGTGTAATGTAGTAGAAAACAATGTATTATTTTGTGAGCAGAGAAACCAGAGGGGCCAAGACTCACTGCAATACCATTATCTCTTTTCTGCATCTCCTGTGTTTTTTACCAGCTCCCACTGCGTATCCCTTCCATTTTTTCTGTTCCCCAAAAGCAGCACTCCAAGCTCATGGCCATGTTTGCTCCCACTGGCTGACCCAGAGGCAGGTCTGGTTACTGCTTTTCCCTTCATTTAAAGAATTTGTCTCAGAGGCCCACACTGCTCTGTCAAAATTTGTCCCAAACTGGCTTCAGGATCAGAAGTTCCTAGGAGAACAAGGAGATTAAGAAATAACATGACTGCATACAGCTCATTTCCTTCAGATCTTCTGCTAAAACAGTCTTTGTTGGCTGAAGGCTGCAATACAGATTAAAAAATTAAGAAATTAAAAAAAAAGTTCTCCACACCTTGCTTCTCTCTAAGCAACATTATTGCACTCTGGCCATAAGCAGAGCTTTCACTTCCTCTGCAAATAATTTATTTTGTTTAAAAATTGTGTTGCTTCATGGTCCAGCTTCGCCGAGTTCACGGAGGACTCGGGGAGTCAGGAAGCAGCTACAGTTGACCCAAAATTGCTGTGGTAGCAAAGAGCTGATGAGCTCAAAGCACGAGTTGTGTAACTCTGCACAGCCACTTGGTAAATGCCCGGCGCGGTCGGGCCGGTGCCGGTGCCGTGGGATCGCTGCCGGCTCGGGTTGTGTAAGAATTCTCCGGTTACACCGGCCCGGCTAATCCAGGATTCTCTTCTCACGAGCAGTTGATCTTTAGGTGACAGTTTACATCTGGCTTCTCCATTTCGGAGAATCCGGCCGAGTTGTTGATGCAAACAGCCCTCTCCATTTTTAGAAGCTTTGCAGAGGTTAATTGGGAGTTCTGGTAGGAACCGTTGGTCATTACTTGCAGTTTTTATCAAAGTTAATTTTGGAAGCTTTTCTGTGATCTCTATGTTAAATTTTTTTTTCCCTGGACTCCCACCTTTCTTCTTGCAGCACCATCCTGCTGGTGCTGTCTGTGTTGAAGGGGGGAAAATTGTAATACAAAGTGGTGTACCAGCTCATAAATCATCAAATGGATGATATCATTCATTCTCTAGGACTTGTTTGCTTCATACTTCACTATTTAAAGTATTTACACCAGCTGTTGTGTATGTTGAGGAATAAAAGTACAAAAATAAAAAAAGAAAAGAGAAAACAAAGAAGTTGAACAGATACTTCCTGTTTTTTGCTCTGTTTTTATGTAACAGCGATAAGATGTTGCTGCTCTTTGGAGTTAAAGGTCTGAGTCTGAGGAAAAACACAAGTAATAGAAAACCTGTGATATATAAAAATATAAGCACACAAGAAAATTTAATTAAACAAATCTTTGCTAGACTTTCAGCACTTCCTGCATGATTTACAAACTATCCGTTGTAATCCAGTACTGTGATCTGTCAGATGAAAAATGTAGTAGTTTTTGTCTTTTGATTTAGAGAATGAAAGTATCCAGCAAAGCAGCATACAAATATAAAACTGAAATACTAATTATTTGAAAAAAACCCAATAGTGGTTTTTTAGGTCAATAAATACATAAAGTTATTTTGTAGTTATAAGTGACTTTTATTAACAGCTTCTAAACTCAGCTTTCCCCCCTTTTATTTTTTTGAGACATTGGAAGAACACGAGGCAGAAACAGGTATGAAGTCTAAAGAGGCCAGAAAGTATATTTTCAACAGTTTGGATGATATAGTGCACGTGAGTATTGAAGCCTCCTTCCTTTGCAAAAGGAATGTGTGAGAATGAATGGTGATTTTAAAACATTTTACTAGTTTTGAAAGAAGTGCCTTTCAGAATATTATTTATTGTACCTCAGTCATAGCTGTTCTTCTCTGCTGCTGTGAGGAAAATGTCTGGCTATGTCAGCCCTTTGGGCTGTTAATAAAGATCTTCCTTTGTCCTTGTTTGTGTTAAACAATGGTACTTCTCCTTGTGGAGGGGGAACACTTTAATTTTGTATATAATTTAGACTTTCTCTTTTACCTTATCTGCCATTTTGGGTAAAACAAAGAATGCATATCCAGCCTGCTATCTTAACTGTGTAATTTCCAGTATAATTATGTTATCTTATCAATAAGGTTCTCTGTATAATTTTTTTTTATTTTTTAAAAAACCACTGTTTCCTCACTTTTTTTTTAGCTTTTTAACTCTCTAGCCAATAACAAAAGACAATTTTTCATTGTCTTTCATATCCTGAAAAAAGAATAAAATCTTATTGCAAGGTTGGCATTAATACATGCTCGAAATTGCTTTTTGAAGATTACCTCTGTAGTTTGAGTTAGACCATATAAAGATCTTTATTCCAAGTCTTACTTCTTAAATTCCCAGTCCCAGATTGAAATAAAGCCTTCGGGGGTTTTCAGTTGGGGAGGGTGCAGAAAAAAAGTAATTCATTCTAAGCCAATTGTTTGGGGATAAGCTAAGAAAAGGCTGAATATTACTATTTTATAGTAAAAAGCAATAACAGAAAGAGTTACACCAATATGTACATCTTCTATCTGACTGTTTTGTTCAATGCCAGGTGAACATGGTGATGGATTTGGAAGGAAGTGACCTGTTGGCAGAGAAGGCAGATAGGAGGGAATTTGTCAGTCTGTTGAAGAAAATGTTGCTTATCGATGCTGATTTGAGAATCACTCCAGCTGAGACCCTGAACCATTCTTTTGTTACCATGAAGCACCTCCTTGATTTTCCTCATAGCAACCAGTATGTAACAGAAATCTCTGTTGTTGCAATTCATTTGTATAATGCTGTTGTTTGTTCTGCTATCAGAGAGATGGTTTAATAGTTTTTGTAATGTCTTAGAGAATTCTTTCAAGTGTTTGCAATATTAGATACATCTACTGGGTCAAGGAAACTGGCTGAATAACTATGTTTGTTTTTTTTTCTGAAAAGTAACAGTTAGAGCAACAGATTTCCAAGTTGGTTTTTTTGCATGGTCGTTAAAATTCCAACACTGCAGAAACCTGGGCTTGATTTTTGGAAGTATGAAGAGCCCTAGTTCCAATCAGTCATTGAGAGCTAGAGTAGGCATTTCCTTGAGATTAACATCTGGGATACTTTCTTTTATGTATTGATTAATGTGGGATATGTTGAAAAATTTTTTGCACTTCTGGAGTCATGTGTTTTACTGTGGATTTCCTGAAGTGCAAGCATTCACTGAAAGAGCAAGTTTTCCATCCATTTTTGTTACTACCCTGCTTGTTTGTTTGTACACAGTTGTTAGAAAATGATATTAGATGGCAGGGGTAGGAAAGAGCAGTGTTTTTCATGGTTTTAAAGTAGGCATTACAAGGGCTTGTTGTGACCATAGTAACAGCAGTGTTTCCTTTTTTTCTACTCCTGTGTATGATGCCATTCTGTGAAACTGGAAAATGTGGGCTTTGAAATAATTTTTTTTTCCTTGTTCTGGGGAATTGTTTTATACATTTAACAACATGAAATTGTGATTAAAGCAATTTATTTTCTGGTTTTCATAGAGTGAAGTCCTGTTTCCATATCATGGATATTTGCAAATGCAGATCAAACCTGTATGACTTAAGCAATCGCAATAAAACATCCCTTATGAGATCAGTTGCCTCAGGCAGTGCAGCCAACCTGACTGCAAGCTTTACCAAAATTGGTCCAGTAAGAAGTCAGGTAAAAACAATCCTTTGTTGTTTTGGTGGTTTTCTAAAAATAATAATTATTTTTTATTTTTTTAATTATAAGTTCAGTTAATGCAGTTTTTCTAATTAATTTAAAAGATTACCTCTGTTAAGTGACAAAATCTTCTGTCATTTATTCTTATTTTTTCCTAATGTTTTCTTAAACAAACCATTTAAAATTCAGCACATTTCAAATTAAGTTACAAACTAGGATTGCTAGTGCTGTATTTTGGTGCCCTCCAGTGGCCCAATCGAATGGCTTCCTGTGAAACGTATTTGCAGTTTTAATTTTTGTAAGTTATTTCAGTTGTTTATTATATGAAGTGATGGGACAAGTGTGTGAGAGACTTAGACTCACAGTTATAATAACGTTACCTGTATTGAATCTGTTCCCATAGGCATTAACTGCATCTGCCCATTCAGTTTTGCACCAAGGGATACCACTGCAGGCAGGAACTGCTCAGTTTGGTTGCAGTGATGTTTTCCAACAGGCATTGATTATATGTCCTCCAGCTATTCAAGGTATGTTTATGTGTAATTCTCACAGTTTCTAAATGATGAGTGTTACTGTCTGTCTGTTAGCAATATGAGAGTTTTCTTTTCCATTATATCCACTTAAGGTTTATATTTAAAAGAGCTTAATTATGTCATTAAAAAAATTAGCATGTGAGTCAGATGCAGGTACATTGCACATTTCTGAAAGAAACAGCAAATCAGCATCTGCAGAAAATGATTTAAGCAATCCAGAGCCCATCTCCATATACCACACACACACATATAAATCTATGTCTCACATGAAATAGAAGAACACAATGTGAAAGCTGAAGCAAGAAAGAATTTTATTCTGAAATAAAATTTAAGAGGAAACAAGAAAGATGAAGGGAATATCAATTGACTTATCCTAGTAGTGGTCATTTATGGAAAGGGAAAGATAGTTTATATTGTTTGCTTATTAACTTATCTTGATTATAGTCTTCATCTCCAAAGGTGCAGTTTGTTTGTCTTGGTGATGTTCAGCTTCATGTTAAGATCAAGTCTTAAAATTATGGAGTTTATATGAAGTGGCTTTTCTTTTTTTAAGAATAACCTTCAAACCTTCAAAGTTTCAGAAATCACACTGGATTCACTCTGAAAAAAATCAACACGAAAACATTTAACCTAAACTTAAACCCCAGGAAGACTTAATCTTTATAGATAAAGACAGATACAGCAGATTTTATCAGTAATGTTATTTGTGGCAGCTGCATCTACCTTGAGTTCCAGAAATGCATGAAAAGTCTGAGTATTCACCGGGCAGTGTCAGAGGCTATATGAGGTAACTGTACAGCTGCTTCATACAGATTTCCTTCTGAGCAGTTAATTATTTAAATTGTATATATTCTTTACACAATGACATGCTCCATGATTAGAAAACCCGACTGTTTTCATTATTCCCAGATGAATAAAGTGATTTATAGGAAAGGAAAAAGTACATGCAAATACTTTCTCTGTGATTTATATACTGTATTGTTAATAAGATGATAAATTTCCATATTCTTAATTCCATATGCTTAATATGATGATAAATTTCCAAATTTAAATTCTGCTACAGCTGAAATGAAGGAAATACATTGTTTTCACCACATAGGTGATGAGTTGAGTTGCTGGCAAAGATAAAAAGGGTATATTAATGGTATCTGGCACTGCTTCAATGTTTTCCAGCTTGGCTGCTCTGTGGAATATCTGAAGTGCTAAAACTCACTACTTCTGTCAGAGCTAAGATTTTGCTGCTGTGGGGAAAAAAATCAGTCAACTGCATTTCAAAATTAAAAGCTTTGAAGTGCATGGCTATAACTTAGTATTGTGTTACAACATGAGAGAATTACATCAGATGAAGATTTTCTTTCATCCTTTACTGCAAAGAATAAAAGCACCCAACCAAAACACTTTTAAACTTTAGTTTAGTAGTGCTTTAGTAGCTACCTGTGAACACTTATTGCTTAATCTGACTAAAACACAAGGCATAAAGTGCATTTACAAGAAAGAAGGAATATTAGGTATATCTTTTCCTAGCCAGTATTTTTTTCTAGTAACAGCTCTGTTGCAATATCTGTTGAGAAAAATTCCTCCTTCATTTTAGTTTGACATCATTAGGTAAAACAATGTTATTAGCAATAAACATTGCAGCATTGCTATGTGTCTCTTAGTTTCTTGTGACAATAATGAAACCTATACAGGGTGTGAGATGCATCTTTTTTGTATTATGCTCCTGTGGTAATATTTTAACAGTGCTATAGTTCACATTATTTTGATGAAGGTAGGAATAGCATTATGGATTCTACTGTAAATATTTGATGCGTTACACAGCAAATTTTACATTGTTTCCCACAAAAGAAAGGGTAGCAAAGAGAGGCATTATACATGTGGCATTGTCAGCTATAAAAGCTGAGAGGAATGGGTTTCAGCCTGCTGGAAATATAGAGCATGAGATGTGCAGGAGTTAGTTGTGAGAAGCTTTGAAATTCAGTTCCACTTACTTTTGTCTGCTTCCTTTCAAATAATTTTAATGTAGTTTGTGATAAAGAGTAAATGCTTAGCTTTGCAGAACTTTCTGCCAAAGTAATTCTTCTTTCTAGTAGTCTGTTTCCAAATAGTACCTATTAGCAGTTCTTTCTGGAAATTAACAGCATCAAATATTTGTGCAGATAAGTTAGGGCACAAAAAATCTTTTAGGTGTTGATTTGTTTGGCTTGAAGGTCTAAATGATGAAATTAGGTCATAAACACATTAAAAAAAATCGTGAAATGTTTTAAAATTGTCCTCTATGTTTGCGTTTTTGCTCAGAAAATATGTGCAAGACTGATGTTTGCTTAAAGCCTGGGTATATGTTTTTCTCCCTGATAGGAATTCCTACGAACCACAGCAAACCCACCAGTTTCTCCTTGAGGGTGGATAATGCAGTTCCATTGGTGACTCAAGCCCACGCAATTCAGCCACTACAGATTCGAGCAGGAATCCTTTCTCAGGTTGGCTCACTCTAAAGAAAACATTTTATTTTATTTTTAATTCGTAAACATTTTTAAACATAAAGTCCTCTCGCAGTCCTTCTTCTGTTTTGTGCTGAACTAAAAGCAGTGAATGTCAACTGGGTAATTCCCTGCGTCATAAAATCTTCTCTGCTTCACCCCAGACGTGGTCGAACCAGACTCAGCAGATCCTGGTTCCTGCCTGGCAGCAGGTAACGCCAGTGGCAGCTCCTGCAACATCTCTGCCCTCTGATCCTGTGGCTGGCCCACAGAGGCTTGGAGACTGGGGGTAAGGCCGTGTGTTTTTGTGCCATATGGCTTTGATTTAACAAGAGCTGTGCTGATGCAAATGACTTGCAATACAAAACTGCCTCTCCTTTTCCTCAGGAAGATGATTACCCAGGGCACCCATTACAATTCAGTGATACCACAGCCTCTTTTAACACATCAGATAACCTTGTCTGCCCCTCAGCCAATTAGTGTGGGCATTGCACACGTCGTCTGGCCTCAGCCTGCACCTACCAAGAGGAACAAACTGTGTCACAACAGGTTGGTACAATATTTCTGACATTCAAAGACTACATGTTTTTGCTGTTTTGTGGGCGGGGGAATAACCTGTAAAAGTGGCGTATTTGTTGGAGACAATTCCTCTTAAACAGCCTTTTGAGAAAACGTGTCCTTTCTGGCCTTAAAATTCCAATGTTATTTTGGTCATAAAGTAGATGGGAAAATACTTGCAATAGTAAGAGGTTTTAGTTCCTTTTGATTACTATGTGCCTGAAATAATAGGAAGTTGTCTTTACAGGCTTTGGGAGGGTATAAGGATATATTGAGGTAGCTCTAATGAGATATTCCTAAGTTTGTATATATGCATGAGGATGTATCAGGTTTAGACAACTGTCTAAACTGAAAGTGGAAAGATACTGTGTAACAGGGTTGCAGTTTGCCTTGCAGTCATCTTAAGAATAATGTTTCTTTCACTGGTAGCTAAAATGCTTCAGCTCCTTGCTGAAGAAAATATGCCCCACTGCCATGCACAGTATTGGGGAATACATGGCATACATGGGTTACATGGGCAATGTCAGCACTACTGTATTAAGGAGTTCTTCTGGAGGCCATCAGCTTTTGTTTTCAAGGAGAATCTTTGCAGGAAATCTGGTCAGGTTTTGTTTGCTTGTTTTTACCCAAATGGGATTTTAATTTCTTTTTTCCTTCACGAGAAAATGGGGCTTTTAATCAACTGTATTCAATGTTGTAAATTTCAGTCTTACATATTACATTGTTTGGATCTTTCTTGTTAATGTCTGAAACCATCTATGCCAAGTATTTGTGACTGTGTTTACTGTTCTGTGTTTTCCTTTGTATTAGTTTAGAAAATCGGTGGTTTAGCCTACATTACTTGCTTTGATTTTGTTTTCAGCTCTGTTGGTAGAGACCCACTAAATGCCAAATGGTGTGTTTTCCTCACAGGAGCAACATGTTACAAAATACCAATATCCAAAATTCAGCCTTTATATCTCCAAAGATACTTAACCTGAAGGCTGTGAAGAGAATAAGTTGCATAGAAGCACAGGACAATCTTAACTCAGAAGGACAGGAGAGTACCTGTTGTGAAGCCTCTGTCAGGCTGGACCCTGATCCCTCTCTCCCAACCAACCAGCGCAAGGCTCTGTTCATCTCCAGCTCCCCCAGCCCTGCTGTCAGTGTGATCACCATCAGCAGTGACACAGATGAGGATGACATAGGAAGAACACATTCACTGAGGGAGTAAGAACCTGTGTTTATTCCTATTTATTTTAATTTATTTTATAAGGTTTACTTAAATATAGCTGTCCTAGCACAGCTACTGTATTTAATGAACCTGAGTTACAAAAGAACAAACAATGCTCTTCTACCGAATTCAGGAGAAAGTTAAGTCTGTAACACAACACTATCAAAACTCTACCTCATTAATCCATTAGGCGTTTTCAAACCATAGTACTTCTAGGTCCAGCATACTTTTTTTTCTTTATAATTTCATACCCTATTTATTGGTTGAGGATTAGTCTTCTGGCTTTGTATAATCAATGTTATCATTCTACAGTAGCATCCAGTAGATAATGTTACATACATATGAGTAGAAAATACCTCTCTAACAGAATGAAAAGGTGTGCCTTTGGGTGTAACAGCAGATGCTGGGTATGATCCCCCAGTGGAGTTTTATTTCACAGAGCCATTGCAGAAGCATGCATCATTTAAAGTGAGGGCTTAAAAATTTAATGTTTGACTGGCTTCATTTTCGCTTGTAATGATACTGAACTGGAGGAACTTTTATTTTACATCTAAGCTTTGTCAGAGGTTTCAAGGCTCTGAACTGTTGTGGTAAAATTTTGTATCTACTTGTTTTAGTATTGATTCAGTAGTAAAAAAAAAAATTGTTTCGTAGGTTTCAAAAAATGCGTGTTTATTCTAGAATTTCAGAAGAACACTGAAAATGTTTGGATGGTGAATGGGAGAGGGTGTGTTTGCTCACTTTGTTTTTGTGTGGCAGGTGTAAAGGAAGCCTTGAGTGTGAAGCCTGCCAGAACACCCTGAACATTGACCGTGTGTGTTCTCTCAGCAGTCCTGACAGCACGCTGAGCACCAGCTCCTCCCAACAGTCGAGTCCATCTCCTTGCAAGAGACCCAACAGGTAAAAAGTTGTGCTATTTCAATAAAAAGAAAGATCACAGGATGCAGCAGACTCAGTTTATACTCAAAAATGCCAAAGTTTTGTTATGTTGCCATGAGGCTAAATGATCTCTTTAAAGTTTAATTTACTGGCCTGCACATCATGGACTGTTCTGTTATCATTCCTAACAGATCTGTCTTGCTACATTGGAAGTTTTCAGAATACTGAATGAGTGTGCTTACACAGAAAATACAACTATGTTGTATACAACTTCCTTTAGAATAAAAATCTTCTGGGGCTGCGAAATTAGATAAGCCAAAGTAGGATGGGACAGATTGGATGTTACCAGATTGTCTTTAATTTTTGCAGCTTCTTGTTCTCCCATTGTGCATCTTGTAATCTTTAATGACATTGATGCCTTTTTTCTCCTACCAAATGTAAGCCTCACTTATGTGAACACTGTACATATGAGCAACTTTTAAATGTTTTTGTCTTCCCTCCCTCATGTTTAGCTTAAGCCTTCATTTTTACACATTATTCAAAATCTGCTCTTATGAAACTATTCAACATTAATCTGAAATATTTTATGGTGTTTTTCTGTTGTACCTGAAGTCTTGAAAGCATCTGTCTGTGTGACACTTATAAAACATGGACCTGTGACACAGTCAGAAGTTCCCACTCACTTGGGATGCTCTGGCTGGGGCACCTAGAGATGGTTGTTCCTCTTATTTCAGTCCCTGCCCTTCTGCTGCCAATATGTTGAAATTTTAATTGCTCCTACTTGTGACACATCTACAAGTTAGATTCCCAGGTAGGAATTTGTTGATTAAGAAATATTTGGGATATATAGTTGCTGGTATTGGTGAAAAGTTTGGTTTAGTATGATTTGCCCAGAATCCCACAGAAATTCTGTGAGCTAGAGATACAGTTAATTTTTTTTGAGTAATGCACAGCTGCCATAACCATGACCAATTCTATTTTTATCCTACATTTTTGCCGAGTTACATAGATGGACTAAACCATTTAGATTTCTCTGGTCCTATTTTTTAAGCTTTTGTCATTTCTGACTGTAAAACAAACAAAAAAAAAGACTAGAAGCATTTGAAGAATTTCCATTCAAATAGTTAAATTTTAGTTAAGATGTAGATAACAAGATGTGTCTTATTCTGGGAGGCATCAGGTAGTCTTACTGGTTGGTAGTTAACATTGTCAGTCCTTTGATATTCTTGAATATCAAAGCATTCAAAACTTCAGCCAAGGTTTATAAAGACCTGCTTGGTTTGACAGTATTTTCTTTGAATTGCAAGGAACTGACCTGTAATTCAATTCTCTGTAATTCAACTTTTTGTTAATAGCAGAGGAGTGTGTTGGATTCTGGTTTCATTGGCATTCAACTTATATTCAGTCACATCATTAGTAACTTGAATAAAAAGTTAATAAAGAAATATAATTAATTGTTCAGTAGTTGTCTGCTTAACTACTACTATTCACTACTTAAAAAACTACTCAGAATTGCCTATCTGTTGGCTAAGTCTTCAGGTTTTTGTGCTGGCCCTCATAGTGTCAAAATTCCTTTCACAAAAATTAATTTTTATAAATGGATTTATTTATATGGTCTTATTTTAAGCAACATGCTGAAAAGACATGTTACATTAGCTATGAAATCACTAAAGGACTTCAGCATATGTTGAAGGGTTAGTGAATTCACTGCTGTTTCTTGCATGTTTTAAGTTAAATATTTATTCCACCAATTTTAACATAACTTGGGGTTTTCATACTTTTCACGTTTATGGAAATTCTCAATTCTATGCCTGTCTTTGAACCAGGAACTTGGTTAACATCTACACTTGCTTATTCATCACCCCATACCATCATTTTAGGTCCACAAAGTGAAGGGTGTCTCTTGCTATGTATGTCATCTGTACCTGGCACAGAATTCCCAAACGAGAACTTGTTGAATTCTTTTTTGTTGTTGTTAGTGATGCCTCTGTGATCTTAGGGATGTACCTTTTGCTTGTGCAATAAATAATACATAAATGAGGTTAATATCTCTTCTGACAATATACCTTATAGTAAATCAGTTTCCTTTCCCAGGGTGTTCAGGAGTTGCTGTCTAAAAGGTGTTTGGTTCTGGTTCCACTGACTGAGCCTTGGTCTTGCTTCTGGCATCTGGCATTTACCATCTCCTTATCCCTTTCTTCTTCTGATACAAGCGTGAAGCTTCAATAAATGTTAGCAAAGGTTCTTACTATGAGCTGGTTTCTCCACCTCCTTCCCCTTCCAGCTGCTTTGGTAAAAGCAATGATTGAATAAATGAGTTTACACCACTCGACCAGCATGAACTTCACAGACCATAAGTGCCAAAATAGCCACCATGCAAACAGAGGGTTGTGTTTGTGTCCTTAAACTAAACCTGTGAAATGGAATCTCCCACTCAGGCACAGGCAGTGCTTTCTGGAGAAGCTTCAGAGACCTAATTTTTCAGTAGATAGGCTCTCGTGTACCAGCTGGTGGTTGATATGCTGATGGTGAGAGGAGCTGCCTGTTACTGTGCAGATGCTTCCTCAGCATTCTCTGTCCCATCGTGACTCTCATGGGCCCCAGGGATGGCTTTTCACAGCCCCTGGGATGCAGCTGATTTTTGGAAGGAAAATGGATCAGTATGTTCTCATTTGCTACTGTAATAACCATCAGGAGCCCTTTATGTTTTGATTCAGGAAGAAATGAAACAATCTTCTTCAACTTTTTATTTGACCTGAAAGTCTAAGTTTCAGGTGGTTTATAAGAACAGGATTAGTTAAAACATAAGTTACAAAGTGGGTGCAAGTTGGGTCACACGTCTAAGTCTTTATGTAGAAATTATCTCCTTTCCCTGAGTCTTGCAGTTTATGGGTAGAATGAATTTGAATATGTGTTCTTGTATGATTAAAATGTATAATTTTTATCCATCTTTGAGTAGTTTCACTTCTGTAAATTTTATGTGTTAATTTAAGAAAATATAGTATAATGAAAATCGATTTGTTTCATTGCAATACTTTTATTTTTTGACAGTATGTCAGATGATGAACAGGAAAGTGGGTGTGATACAGTGGATGGTTCCCCAACTTCAGACTCCTCAGGACATGACAGCCCCTTTGTGGAAAATGGCTTTGTAGCCAATAACAATAAAAATAAGGAAACAAGAGCATCAGTTAATCCTGAAACCAAATCAACTGTTTGCACAGTAGTGGTGCCACCAATGAGACTTGAAAACAGGTTACATCTTGATGAACAGATGGGGAATACAGGTAAGTTAGTTCAGGTGTTTTTTTCTTTCTATGCTAGTACATAAGAATAGAAATTTGAGTGTTTATTCAATAGCCATGTATATGAAGCTTTTGACCTAATCATGAATCTGCTAATCTGTAGTAAACACTTGTAAATACTGCTGGCTTTTGACTTTATTTAGTGTATTATATTATTATTTCTCCCTGTATGCTGAAGCAAATGAAAGTTTGTTTAACTTTTGTCAGAAGAGAATAGTGACAACAAAAACATAACGTTGTTTATTTCTATCTTGGAAGATGCTACGTGCCAGCCACTGAAAAAGGGTCGGTCTGTCCTGGGGAGAATGAACCAGTCTTCTGTTGTAGGAAACCGTCAGCAAAAACTGGCGTCAGCATTCCATCAGCAGCACATAAACTTCAGTCAGGTATGTGTACTTACACCTGAGAAACACCTCTTCTGTCTTGGGTTCCAAACGTGCTGAATGCTTACAATTTCAATTGCAGTCAATGGCAACTGCAGGTTTTCAGCAGCTTCATTTAAGAAGTGTTCAAATCTTGAAATACGGATTTCAGCTTACTGGGCAAGTCATAAGTATCTTTCACTTTCATTCTTTTTCTTAAAGCAGTTGAATTTGTTTTCAAAAATAGTAGAAAAGCCACACTGGCAAAATTATCAATGCTTACACAAAATCAAGGCATGAGACAAGAAGAAAAATGTGTTAGCATTCTTTTCCTACATCCAAATGCTAAACTGCTCATAGTGTGCAGTTAAAATCTGCAGCTATACCTCAGTCTTGCTCTGTTAGTAGTGAGCATGAAAATTCCCATAGGTGGAGTATCCAGAGATGAGATAGAGCTTAGCAAACCCAACTATTTCTTAGCTTTGCTGCCAGGTAGTGAGGCTGGGGAGAGATGAGGTTCTGATTGTACTTCAGTCCAATGTTAGAAGATACTCAAAGTTAATCTAAAAATTACTTTTATCATTACCCAACAACACAGTCAATGTGTCTGCTGAGGCTGAGAACTGAAGTCGACACATGACATCAAGTTTTAGCCTTTTAATTGATGAATTTTGAACTGTAGCTGCCTTGAGCTTTTAGATAGCTGGAGGTACATTAATGTAAGAGCAGTACCTGTTTGTGTAAGTCTTGCAGAGTAACTGTGAATACTGTAAGTTAAATACTGAAAGCAAGCATGCTATATGTAGATAAGAGGATTTGGCAATAATGACTTGAATAGTTTAGATTGAATGAAACATTTGGGTGGTTGACATAGTCTCCCCTTCTGCATGATTATGCAAAAGGATTGGTTTAATTAATTCTAAGCAAACCTTAATATGATTAATACGGTATTAATTTTTAATCTCTTCAATGTCTGCAACTCCTCAGCCTCTTGGCAGAAAGAGGCTTGGCAGTAAAATGTTATTTTCATTACAAAAATTTATGCTGATCCTTCCTTCTTTAGTAGATGCCCTATGTAGTTTGAAGTCTGCATCATTTAATGAGTGTAATTGATTTTTAGTCTTTTCTCTTTATAACTGTTAATGATTGCCACATCTTCCTGTGATCATAGCCCTAGACTTCTGTTTGCCTAGTTGTCTCAGATATTTTCAATCCGTTTATTATTTTTTCTGCTCTCCTCTAAAATTTCTCTCCTATTTGTCCTCTTTGTGCCTCATTATGGTGCCCAAACTGAATGCAGCACTTCCAATTGATGCCAAGCCAGTGCTGAGTAGAGTGGAATAAGCACCTTGCTCATGTGATACATGGTATTTCTGTTAAAACAGCCCAGCATGGCATTTTATCTTTTTTCTTTTTTTTTTCCTGCAACAGCATTAAAATAACTTGTGTTCTGTTTTCCATCTCTTATTGTCAGATTTCCTGTCTGTGCTACTATTTAAACAGCTAATATATATTTTTTTTTTCGTTTAAACATTTAACTATTCCCGTCTCTATAATTCTCTTGATTTTAAGTTGACTAGTTTTAGCGCATTATTCCATTTTTCAAACTCTCTCTGCACTCGGCAATATTAAAATCCTGCCCATCTGTGTGTGTGGACAGGTTCAGCACTTTGGCTCCGGGCTGCAGGAATGGAACGGGAACTACGCCCAGCGGAGGCAGCAGGGTTACATCCCAGCTTTCTCCCTTCCACAAGGAAGCCCGAACCACACTACGGTGCACGCGCACCTCTCCGGCAGCACCCACCTGGGAGGGCAGCCCGCCCTCCTTCCGTACCCATCATCCGCACCCCTGAGCACCGCCGCCCCCGTCGCCCACCTCCTCACCTCGCCATGTACCTCGAGACCTTTGCTACAACACCCGACGTACAACATAACTCATCCCAGTGGTATAGTTCACCAGGTTCCAGTTGGCATCAACCCCCGTCTCTTGCCTTCCCCAACCCTCCATCAGACTCAGTACAAACCGATTTTCCCGCCGCATTCGTACATCGCAGCATCGCCTGCTTACACGGGATTTCCACTGAGTCCAACAAAACTCAGCCAGTATCCATTTATGTGAGAACTCAGACACGGTGTATTGAGGAAGCTCGATGATACGGAAGTTTGGTTTAAGAAGAAACATGGTATTTATTAAATATTAGCCATGGCACAACAGGAAAATTATTTTTTTGAATCATGTAGACTTGGGTGCAATTTAAACAACTCTGAGCTTTAAAAAAACTCACTTTTAATGTGTTTTGCACATTTGGTATAACTTGTCTTTGGTCATGTTATCTTCTTATATAGTAACTTTAGACAGGTGACTTATGGGAGCAGAAATCTGGTTTTGCTCCTGCTATTTTTTATAAAATTGCCTTCTAACTAGTGCAAGACACGTCTACATTTGGGAAGCCATTCAGTGTACAGAACTAGAGCAACAGATGCACATGTGTCAGCAGTACAGTGTAGAAGTATCTTGTTTGTATTGCGTATTTCGGTGTTTAAATGTTGAGTCACTTATCTAAAAGTTGAGCTGTTGTTCTTCACATTGCATGTGTCTTTTGCATGGGCAAAAAAAAAAAAAAGCCTAAACATTGCTCTTAAATGTTGTCGTCCTAATAATCTCAGCTGCATTGTATACTGTTCCCACACATAGTGCCTTAAATATTTGAGGTTGTTAATGTTATTACTTATATATAAATGTTGAGGACTGCAGCACTTAAAAATTCAGATCTGCTGATTTTTTGATAGCGTAATGCTCATTTTGGGTTTTGTGTGGTATGATTTTAGTATTGGGTGTATTTTCCTTACTGAGAAGGCAGCATGTTTTGCTCTAGCTGGATTTTGCTGTCTTTTTTATCCCCCAGAATGATCTAGCTTCAAGACAAGGTTTTAGTAGTGCTTAAGAAAAGTTGATTCAGTAGCTATTGAGTAGTGACACACAAGACAGTATTTCACGCTGGTGACGGAACTGCAATACAACCTAAGTAGTTTATTTTAAAAGTGTTTGTCTAATTGGATATAATCAAATGTCTAGAGGTGCAGTAGGCATGACTGACTAGCTAAGGAAAGGAAAAGCCAAGTGCTCATTGATCCATGATGTGGTTTCATCTTAGCTTGAGCAAACCATGCAGTATTTAATAACTAGTAGCAGAGTATTTACTATTGAAGCTTGAAAAGATGTGAGTTCTTTGTGTGCAATCTTTCATTTATGCATGGGAGAGATTTTTAGTCTTTTTACATGATAGTATTTGTTTTAGCCTGTTGCGGGTGTTTGCTTATTTAATACATTCCGTCAGGGACATAAATTACATGCTTTTTTGCATTTTTTTTTTTTTTTTTTTT
>WEIV01019626.1:156774-179332 GCA_013390005.1 Calyptomena viridis | reverse complement strand
GACGGCGCGGCTCTGCGGGAACGCTCGGGCTTCCCTGCGCCGGGGCTGCCGCCGCCCGGAGCGGCTTCACCTGCTGCAGTGGCGGAGGGTCCCCTCCTGCCCGAGCCGCGCTCCCAAAGGGAAACACCGAGCACGAGAATCTGCCCTGTCCCCGGTGCTGCTGAGGGGGGAACAGCAAGGCGCTTCTCTTTGTCTGCCGCATCCTTTTTTACTCGCTCTCTGAACAGAGGCTCCCCTGTGGAAAGGGGATGCTCGGGTTTTCTGCCTTTCCCTGTGGCAGCCAGCGCTGCCATCACCCCCAGTGTGCTTGGCTGGCGCACAAATAGGAGCTTTTCCTGTGGGACGGGATAGTTGGATTAGGTCTTGTTCCTTGCAGGAAAAGGGACGGGCAGAGGCTTTTGTTAAACCAAAGGCTCATTTCTAGTGATTCTGTGTGTGTGTGGCGGGGAGGAGGGGAAGGTAAGGAGGGGTTAGAAGAGGGCAAGCTATGCTGAGATCTGAGCGCTACATCTCAAGTGCAGCTGAGAGCTCCGACAATTTCTGGGTTATATTTTGCCTGTTTCCCTTGACTTTTTGAGTCAGGCTGTGTCCTGCACCCTCCAGACTTCCTACAGCAGTCGATATACTCGGTGACCTCAATGCAGAAATGGTTACTGTTGCTGGCAATTATTGTATGTGCCAGATAGAGATGCCAAATATAATTCTGAGGCTATGCTAAAATAATTGAAAGAGGCTAAAATTGATAGACTAATGCTATGGATTTAAGAAAGGAGGGATGCGAATCCACATTTTGAAGCTGTCAACATGTATGTACAGCAATTGTATGCAATTGATGCCAGTCTTATAGTCATAATATAATAAGGTTTCTCATTTGCAGGTTGTAGGTTGGTGGAACAGTGCCTCATACTGCATTGCTTGTTCTGAGCATGTAAATACCATTTAATTTTAAGTTGGATTTATCTCTACAAAATAAATTGACCTATGATTAGCCTAGGAATGGCTAATTTTTTACCTTTGCTTGTCAAGTCAGTCTGAATTCCATAGGAACTCTGGCACCACATCTAAGTTATGAAATGTGTGTTCACTTGGAGATAACCAGGCTCTCAGAGCCGAGTTGCAAAACCTGAGGTATTTCTGACAATGCAACAAGACACTTCTTCATGCTTGAAGGTGAGATACAAGAGTAGAATGAAGTATATTAATATTCTATTTCTTCCTCTGTGGAGGACACAGCCATGATCTAACTTTTAAGTGAAGAAATCCAATGGAGTTAAAAATATATATTTGTAGGTACCTCATAGCCAACAGCTTGGAAAAAAAGAGGTGAGAAGCCACAATAGTGCTGAGTGAAAGTACATAATCATGGTATACATAGCATACAGAGTGGAAAATACTGTCATCAATAGGCATTACCTGGGAATTTTAGATTATCAGGTAGTTACATGAAGGTATGAAATGTAATCTGTTGTACTTGATAGCTGACATTGCTGAAATTGCAAGGAAAACTTTATTAGTCCTGTGCAGTGTTGATCAGTAGATATGATTGCAAAGGTGCCTAAATTGGATGTCAGTCGGCCTTAAAAGCTCTGTTTTCCACTGAGATGGAGCACATGAAATGCTGTCTCCCATTGAAGTCAGGGGCAAAACATGTGGTAGAGCCAGATTTTTGTCTAAGAAGGTTACCTTCTGTATGTTTACATGAGCAGTCTATGTGTAGGTCTGTATTTCTGTCAAGCAAATGTGCTCTTGCACATTCCTGTGATTATTATGGTTCATAGGGCGGATCTACTGCCACGAACTCCAAGTGGTGCTGCATGGTGCATTAAACATTGGGAAGAGCATTTGTCATACACGATTTTTACTACAGGTTTCCTCACTGAGGAATATTTGCCTCTTTGGGAAAATTACAGCTTCACATATGTACGCACTAACAGATAAATGCTGGGTTCTTCTGTTGGGTTTGTGTGTGACATGTGGCATCACTGTGTGTGAAGACAAAGCAGGGGAACCCTGGCCATGGAGGGAAAAGAGAGAAGTTTTTCTCTGGTGCTAGTGCTTTAGAAGACAGCTCAAAAGTTTGCTGATCCCTGAGATCAACAATATTTCCTTACACCTGAGTAAGAATTCAACACAAAGAGCAAAGATCTCCTTGAAAAGAAATCCTGGCAGGATGTGGCATTGGGTGTTGGGAGATTGCTCATCTCTGTGTCAGGGGTTCAGAGCCAGACCTCAGTGCTGGTCAGTGCCTTGGGACACTTTCACCATTAGTCATTAGATTTCAAACAGCAGATAAGAAGCTTTATTTTCAATTTTAGAAACATTTTATGCTTCTTTAGCCGTAAACATACTAAACTGCTCAGTGACATGCAGGTTAGTCATTAATTTCAACAATATGTCACCCCCAGTACCACTGCTTGAATTCAGGTTGAAAATAAATTTACATTGTCCACCATAAGCAAAAGCACATAACTGTGATTTCTGGTGGATTCTAGAATAACCAGTGCAAAAATTCAGTCAAACTGAATATATCTGTCAAGAAAGAAAAAAGTAATGCACCAGAAATCAAATGAGAGAATGCGTGGTTGTGGGTTCACTCCTACCATGCTGCAACCAGGTAAAACTCCCCTGTGAACCACAGCCATGAACCATGGGCAACCATTTCCCTTGAGGGAAGGAGAGAGGCAGTTTCTGAAATGACTGTAACTTTGAAAGGCAGCTATTGAAAGCTGATCTGGTCTTGGTGGAGCATCTCTCAGCCATTCAATACATATGTTGCTATGTTTGAGTAAAACAGAGGAAAAGGCACGTTGCTCACAGTTGTGTTGCTCGTGAGATTAATCAACTGATCAGAGAGACTGTGGCGAGGAATCTGGGGAAATAAAGTCTTGAGAAACACTAAAATACACCTTTTCTCGTTTTCCATCATCCTCTCTGCTTGCTTGTGTAGCCTGTTTGAATGATAAACTTGTCAGGGAAAGGTCCATTTCTTCCTGTGTTTGCTGAACACCAGCGCAGTGAGATCTCACCTTAATTAACAATGATTTCACAAACAATAACGACACCTCCAGCACAGTGGCTGCTTCTCGCAGCTGGAGGTTTGATTGAACAACTCGAAGAGTGCTCTGTGCCAGCTGCTAAATTGCCAGTCCCACCTCCTACAGACTGTGGCTCTCGAGGGATGGCAGCTACCTGAGCACTGACTCAATGCCTCTCAGCTCCTGAAACTCCACAAAAAGCACCAGAACAGGCACATCTGGAAAGGTGCAGATCTGGGTCGGTGTCTTCATTGCCAAAGGAGCTGCTGGAGACACGAGGGCTGTGGGCATATGGGGCACTAGCCCTTCCCTGCATCCACCTCTGCATGGTGGAAGTGGGTGAGGGCACAGAAAAAGGCATTCTGCACCTCCTGTGGTTGCTCTCCAGAACGACCTGTCCAGCATTTTAGGAAATCAATAGCTTCAGGTTGGTCATGCTGCTCTTTTAATGTTCTGATTATCTCAACAGAACAAAACACATCTCAGATACCCTGTGAAAGAACAGTGAAAAGATCAAGTTCTGACTCATTTTATGGAAAACAAAACAGGGACCTACAGCAGAGGCTGAGAGATTAGGCCAACAGAAACATGAAAAAGATGCTTCTTTGTGAAGATTTGAGGTTTTAATTGATTACTTGGTATAGATCCACCAGTTGAGTTATCTTCTTCCACTACCTTCCTGGATCTGAGCTAATAATAAAGAATTAGCTGGTAATAAATAATCTGGTTTCAGTATTTATATAGCTAGAGAATACTTTAAATTCATATATACTTAAAACACTTTGATGAAACTGTTCTCTGTAGATTAAGACAAGCAAATAGAGTAGGTGGAAGGGTATCCATGTTGTGCTTGTAAGGAATGCTGACTGGATATTTAAGAACTATGGCTAGAGAAGAACTTATTTTCTGACGTGTTCAGTCACCCAGTAGTGTATTGCACTCTTCTAGTCTTCACTGCACTACTTTTTGAGTCTTCCACATCCACTTGAGGTCAAGTCAATGAACAAGAGAAAGGGGATTGTGAGTAATTTTTTTGTTTATGGTATTTTCTTACTCATGTGGGAATGGTTGTTTCTGCTGCAGTAAATACTCATAATATTTACATATGAATTTAGGTTTTAATGTCCAAACACGTCAAGATTTCATTAAAAAAAAAAAAAAAGAGCATTTTAATGGTTATTCATTGTTCTCATTCCCTTCTGCTGAATCCCAAAAAGGAACTACTGCACTTACTGCACTAATCTGTCTTCTCCTAATCCTGAGAACCATGGGTAAAGCAGTGCCTTCCTACCAGCAAGGTGGAATAACTCTGATAGACTTTGGACATTGGACATTTCTCAGTTAAAATACCTTATTGAAAAACATCCCCAATGAGGGCATTTAGTTAGAAGAAGTACAGGATACAGTAAAAACAATGTACAGCTCATGTTTGCTGCTGAAGTAGCTGTAATGTTCTAGGCACAGTTTTGAAAACCCACCAGGGACTTCTTTTCTCTGTCTCTTTAAGTATACCTTTCAATAATTCCAAATTTGAAAAAGTCTGTGACAAAAGTCCTGGAAAATAAGCAATTAGGAGCAAAGCCCAGTCTTTGACCTGACATTTTGGTGGCAGTCCTACATACATGCAGGATATAAAGAGAACATCTGCATCTCGTAATGGCTGTCACAAGGAATGTTCTTTAAGTATGACATGGAGAAATTATGCCAATAGGTGTCTGAAGGGCATCTTTGAACAGAGATGATGCTTTTAAGGGCCTCTCAACAGCAGATATAACTGACTTGGTTTGGCTACTCCATTTTATAAAAGAGGAGTTATTACAGAAAATCGAAAATCTGAAGATGTAAGTACTATTGGCCCATTTGGGTGAGAAGAAATTATGTTGTTAATATTTAAATAACAATGACTTTTGCAGGTATGAGGTATATACAGTGTGTATGGCAAAACGTAACACACATAATGTTCCTACTTGATCTGGAGGTTAAATCAGGGGAAATTCCTTTCTGTATTCTGGAAGCAGGAGGAAGGAAGGAAAAATGAAAGAACATTCAAAGATGAAAACAGTAAAATCCAGACTCATAAGACAGTGCTCCTTTCCACATTTTCTCTACTGCACATTGCTGTAGATCTGAAAGTACCTACAATATCTTTTGTCTAGCATTTTATCACCTGTTAGTAATACACCAACCTTGACCTTTTAAGAGAAATACCCCAGCTGATTCTTACTGGCTTTGAATAGGAAGAATGCATGGGAGAAATCAGAGGAAAAACTATATAAGACAGTAAACACAGAATGTAAGTCTGAGCATGTTCTCCAATTTTCAGGTATTATCATCTTGTTTGGTGCATCAGCAGGGAAGCAGCTGTAGCTCTTCTTTTGAAATTTCTCCTGAATTTCCTTCATGTGTATGCATTTCCCTCATTATGGCTAGAAAGCCTGTGTTGACTGTAGGGATTTTGGTTGCTCTCTAGGAAAGTCTACTGGTTGTGTGTTTTCCTAAGTGTTCATGCAGATGGGTGGTGATAAAAAGTTCCTGAAGGAAGCCAGTACAAATGACAATCCATCTGTATACCAGGTAATAAGAAAGCAGGAGAACCATCCTGCACCACTCTGCTGTTTAGTGATACGATGATCTCACTGCAGTGTCTTTATCTGAAAATGAGGAAAAAGTCTCTGAATTAATTGTTACCCTGTGTTTGGGAGATGTGGTTTTTGTAAATTAAACCTGATGCAGTTCCTAGGGGGATAACACAAGAAGATTGTTGCATAAATATGTCTAAGGCACATGGCTGAGAGACAGATTTTTAAGTGTTAGTAAGACAAAAGAAAGGCTAAGCATGGAAATTAAAATGTCAAAAAACAGATTCCAAAGGAATGGGAAACAAAGATGTATTAGTTTTCTGTGGTATTTCTTAAACAGTGAAGTAACTGAGGCCAGCCAAATATTTTGGCAACCAGCGTAAAAATGGCAAGTAAAGAGGTGAAATATGGAAGTTTATATGTGGGAATGGTTTATTTGCAAATAGTTGTTCTTTGTTTTAAAAATAATAAAAATTACTTAGTTTATGTGATGTTCTTTGTCACTTAAGTTCTGAAAAACTGATTTAAAAGAAACCTAGTTTGGTTTCTTGGTGTATTTTTCTTTTAATCTGATGCGTAGCTTTGGCAGATGAATGCATAAGTGATAAAAAATTGGATTTTTATGGGGGTCATGGCTAATTAAGAAAGGAAATGCATTTTTACAGTTTTTTGTCATTGTAGTATGTCTTTGATGCAAAGTCTTTAAGCTGAAATCTTTAGTGGTAGCTTTAAGAAATCCTTAAAACCAATGGTTTTGGTTTTATTTAGTGTATTCTGGTCTGGCCTTCTCAGATTCTGTAATTTTAAAAGTATTTCTCTGATATTGTGGTAAAATGTCTTGGTTGAATGTTTTTAAGACCCATATGGGATTGATTGTTGTAGCTGTCCAGTGTTCTTGGATGGGTTTGTTTGAATTTCCTGGTGCTCACCAGTCAGTTCTGAAAGTCTCAAATTAGATATTCACATAAAAAATAGATTTAAAAAAACCCCCTGTCCATTGTTGACTGGCAGTTCTTTTGCTCTCATAGTGAATAGTAACAGAGATGTTTTCAAAGCTGCAGCCTCCTGACTCTATCAATATTTTTCCCTATTCAAGTCTTGATATCTACAACGTGTTGCTATTTAAAAACAAATGTTTGACTTTACTGGAGAATTAGAGCTTGGGCTTTAAATTATCTACAGGCAGTGGTCTTTTGCTAAATGAATAAGTGGGAGTGTTGATCAGACATTTTATGAGGTGCTCTTTGTGCCTCTACTGCTGTTAAAAAAAGCATTATCTTCTCTGTCTACATTTTCTTTGGCTAATGAAACACCTATAAAAAGCTTAGCGGGTCCTGTCCCATAATTGATATGAAATTACTGTGTTATTTTCAAAAAGAATTCTACCAGATTATCACCTACCAAGAGCTCTTTGTGTTTTACAAAGTAAAAGCTTTATTTTTTACCGAGAAGCCATTTACCAAAATCCTGTTGACCAGCTAGGGTCACTCCTGAGCACGTGCTTTTCCTCCAGTCATTTCATATCCAAAAGAATAGTTTAAGTTGGAGAAGTGTAGTTGGCCATAATAAGGACTACAGAACATGGGAAAACTTGTACTGCTAAAATATTTCCTATAATTTAGGTCATAAAGGAGTCACTGATGTCAAATTTGACCTCTGAACAGTGTGAGCCAAAAGTTTTCCCTCTGTTTTAGTGACTGATACAAGTGTGGCAGCTCTGGGCAACCTTTAAAAGACTATGCAATCCTAATTAAAATTTTTCAGGGACTGGGCAGTTCACCAGAATTATTGGAGAAGAACGTTACTATCACATTTGGAAATGTATACAATTCAAAACTGAATTTGTACCACTGTGTTTTCTGGCCACTCTATCTGCCAGACCTCCAAAATGTCTTTTCCATGCACAGCTACTCATATACTTTGATCAAGTCATGCCTTTTGCTTGGAGTTCTCAGCGAGTACAATCAAAGGCATATTTTTCCACGTATTTCATCATCCTGGTAAGTCCTCTTTGAAGTCTTTCCAGTCTGATGTCCCTCTGAAACTGCAGCCTCCACGGCTGGTTTGGCATTCCTGGTTCATCAGCAGTGGGCATCAGCTGTAATAGAATTTTTTGTTGTAGTGTTGATCTTCCCAAATGTAACTATTGAATTAAGGTTACTCCTGTGTAGTTCCCATTGATTTGATTATTCACCTCGACTTCCAAGATTTATTTTTTTTTAGAACAGGTCTACTCTGCAGGCTTTGGTGTAATCAAGAGAAGCAAGATTGATGACCCCTGAAGCTACAATGCCTCTTCTACTTGTGGAAGCTGCAGTCTGCTCAGGAGACATAACCCTTCATCACTGTTCCTCTCCACAGACACTCTTATCCCATGAAATTGGTCTGCAGTCTTTATTTCCAGATGTGTGATACTTGACTGCATCCTCCTGTCTGCTTCATTGTTCATCACCTTCCCAGTTGTCATCTGAGAACTTTTATCAGATAGTTTTGACTTCCTCTAGGTTACTGATAAAAATGTTGACTGCAAGACTGAGAACCAGTCCCCATGGGAGTCCATCAGAAGCATCACTGCTGAATTTAATAATTTAAAATCTATTCCATAGGCACCATATTCATTTTATATTTTATTAATCAAAATTTGACATATAAAATCAAATGCCTTATTGAAATCTAAGAATATTAGATCAAATTGATAGTCTGATAGAAATGTAAAACGAATTTAAAGTGATTTATTGTCCATAAAAATTCAATACTGGGCATTAATTATTCCATCTTCTTTTTGTTCATCATCAGTCAAATCTTTTCTGAGCTGATTCAGTCCATCATCATCATCAATATCAAAATCTCTTTTTGACAGTTCCCATTTACCCTGTTTAAATGTCACAATATTACAGAACAAAGATAAATACTGTTCTGTGTTTGCTTTGTCCCTTAGCACTAGCAATAAGGGGACAATTGGCAAATGAGGGAAAAAAAAAGCCTAACTCAAAACCAGTCAGTGCTGGTGGCTATAGGACTTGCTGCCACAAAAATGAGTACTTTAGGAATCCCAAAAATTTAGGTCTAGTGCAACTCTCTGATGGTGTCTGGCTGCACTGAGTGACAGATCCTGCTTGGTTCAGGGTGGCATTTCCTGTGTTCCTGTATGAAAAAACGGAATATCCAAAATTTGAATAATCAGCACAGAAAGAATATAAAACATCACAAGATGCACTGGAAATAAGCTCCTGGAAAACCAAGCACTATTTGGCTCGAAGGGCACATTTCTGTTCCATGAGCAGCCGTGGGGACACCTGGCAGTCAATGTGTGTCCACGTGTTCCTGGTGCCAGAGCTCAGGGCTCTGCTGCTGCAACTTGGGATCAATTTGTCAAACCAAGTGCTGATGGCTGTGCATAGGGATGAGTTAAATCTAGGAGGGGATTATGGATTAAGGAAAGGGAAGAGGACAAGCATACCAAATCAAATAGTCTTTCCAGTTGCAAACTGTCTAATATGCTTTGCTTTGTAGATACTTCCAGGCAGAGATAATGGGATGCCAGGTGAACACTGTTAAGACTTTTTATTCCTTGAATGCATCTGAAAAATTGGGGTGTTAGGGTTGAATGACACAGAGCTTGACATCTGGTGCTTCTTGCTGTAATTTATTTTGGAGCTGGAAACACACTGGTGAAAATCCTGGCTTGGGTAGAGCCCACAGAAACTCTGCTGCTGGTTTTCATGTGAGAAAGATTTCAGTTGGTTTCTCTTCCTCTTGTGATGACTTTGGATTCCTCAGTTTTGCAGTGTGGGTCTTGGTGCCCTAGGTAGGAGACTGGAATGGCATCTTGATATCAATCTCCTTTTTGTCCTCTAAAAGGTTTTCATGTGCAATTAATGAAGCTCTTCATATGCTTGAAGGGAAGCACATATAATGCTTATCTGAAATTACACTACAGTCCTCCAACACACTGCAAAAATCCCCATCCCCCTTAGATGGACTGGCTGGGCAGTGTGTGTTTTGTTGAAAAGCCAACTGCTCATTTGAAAAATCAGTTATGAATTAAAATAATAGATAATGGAACAGGACGGAGATAATGGTGTATGGAACATTCAAAGTTTATCAGATATTTTAATATATCCAATATTTTCAGTGTAATGCGGATAATTAAAATAACCCCAAAGAAATAACCTTACAGGAGTATATTCTCAGAATGCTATTTGTTTTCAGCAATATTAACTTTAGGCTAAAACACTGTGGTATATTGTGCAGAATCTGGGTAGGATAGGTTTCTGTAGCTATTATTACAACTATCCAATCTAAAACATCTCTCTGTATAATTTCTACCATTATTTAACTGCTAATTTGAGTCTAAAATTGTCTTTCTAGGCAATTATTGCTGAAATCAATGTTATCTACTTGTGCACACATATAAAAATTCTTACCATGGTAGCCAGCCTAAGTTCCCTGAATTGATATTGAATTGCTTAAAATGCTTGGCTATTTCCATGACTAATTAGGTCTAGCCATGGATATCCTGACTTTCAGGTCTGGGCTGCTCAGGGAAGGAATAGTGGGAATCCTAGAGACATCAGTGGGTAGAGAATGAATCTCTGAACAGCAAATTGAGTCTGAAGCATGGGCTGTTTCTCTGCAAAGTTTATGGCTATACACCTGGGAGAGGTGTTTTCAGAAGGGGGAATTTTGCTTGTTTGTACTGCAATAACGACCAAGGTAAAAGGTGAACCTATTATGGAGGGCAGAGAATACACAGGATGACACTGATGCCCTCCTGAAGTGCAAGTTTAACAAGCTGAAGTTGCCATTTTAAGATCCCCAACAAGTTGTACAGCTCATCTGCTGAGACCTTCAGTGACCAGGACAATGTAAATAAATACAGTAAGGGTTAATCTGGAAGGCAAATAACAACAATGTGGTATTTGAGTTATCTGTGCTTTCTTAAAATTGGTTTTCCCCTTAAATAAATGGTAGTTTTTTTCAGTAGATATAATTGTCAGACAGACCTAGGATTGTGAATTTACCTGCACTAGTTAAACTCGTGTGATACTGAGACATCTGTGCCTTTGCTCTATGTGGGTATGACATTTTCAGGAATTCCATGAACTTTATTTCAGTTCAGAGTGGTGCACAGTTGTTGTTTTGATATTGTTGACTTCTCTTTCCAGAAGGAAGAGAAAAATACAATCGTATGTGTATTTTAAGTCTTCTCTCTCATTATTTTTTTGGTTTTTAAATCCAAATATATCTTGGTTGAGAGCTAAAACAACTATATTGATCCATTGTTCTATTTTTAGAAGAAGATTGGTCTCTTTATGGTCTCTCTTGGTTCCTTTGCTTTTGTAGAAAAGTAGTTTGGGAGTAATTAACTTCAAAAATGCAAACATTTTACATCATCCAGTAGTAAACTGACAGATAAATAGTAAGTCAAATTGTGTGTGTGAAAGCTGCTGTGAGCAGTAAACTCCACCTTTTTAGTACTTCTGGGTGTTTCAGCATATCTTGACAGAAATAACATGGTTTTGCCTTTTAAACACTGAATGTGTGCCTCTGCAAACAAAGAATTATTAATTACAGAGCACCTTCTTTTACATTGTTTTTAATATCAGAAGAATGTAATTGTTTCCCTTCAATACTATTTAAACATATGAAAAGTTAAAAAAAGAGCATAACTTTTCATTATGTAATTGCTATTTCCATATGAAGTAAAACTCCACCTCACCAGAGTAAGACTTACAATCCTTTTGTTATATCAGTACTTTTCCCAGTGATAATATTGGCATTTATTCATGTAAGAAACGAAAGGATTGCCATTTTAGCTGGTGCCAGAGTCTCCATAGGGAAGCTACTTTTTACAATTAACACTGCACCTTTGATGATATTCATGTCTAAAAGGGGAACATAATCTCAGTTTGAAGGAACCAACGTACTTTATTTGTTATCTACTTAATACAAGTGGATTCTTACAACTGAGCTTTGGAAAACTTACATTAAATGGGGTTTTACACACAAGTTCATTTTTTGCTCTTAAAATGCATACTGACAGTGTTGATAGAGTGGCATTTAGATGAGGTTTCTGGTGCATGGTTTTTTCCAATGGGTTATAATAGGGATTATTTCTAAGTATTTGGCAATATGTACATATCCCATTGTGCGGTAAAAAAATTCTTATGAGTATTTTTAGGCTCACTGCTTAAGCTCTCTTTTCTAGAGAAAACATGTAGTATTCAAGAAGAGAGAGAGTGAAGTTGTTTAAGGAAACATCCCCTGTGGATGCCCCAGCATTTATAGGGAGTTTGTTTTCTTGTTTTATATTCTCTCAGCTGGGAAACCAGAAGGGAGTTCTTCAGCTTCTGGAAGAAATAAATGGTTCACATCCCCTGGTCCACACTGGGCACATCCCCACAGCCTGGGCTCAATGGTGAGGGGCTGCAGGTTGTACAGGCAGTGCCCAGAGCTGTTCTGTAACCCAGACACAGGCAGTGTCTGTGGGGCACGGATTTTTTGATTCATCTGGAGTTTTTCAGGTCTTCTGTAATGTTTCCATGTTGGACTTATGCACGTAGTTTTGGTTTTGTTTTCTCTATAGTAGGTGCTTTCTGTATTGACCCCCTGCTGGCTGTTCCTCAAGTATGGTATTGGCACATGTCAGATAATGTTGGTCTTTACTAGGGTGTGCCAGTGTCTGAAAAGTGTTAGTTAAACTGCTTCTGCTGTCTGCTTGGGCTTCGTTGTGTGGCTCCTGATTGCAGACATGCTCAGAGATAAAATTATGTACACTTATTCATATCATCAGCTTTAAAGAATTAATGTACTTTAACTAGCATCTGTGCTCACTGCAATGACAGCAGTATTTACATTCAGTGAACTCAGGCTTTTAAAATCCACGGTGTTGCACATTTTGCTTCTAAAATGTCACAAATTGTAGGAGCATCACCAATGCTGAGTTAGAAATGCAGTCACAGATCTTGCTATATTGAAAACCATTTCTTTATGTATTTCTTGTGAAACAGGTATCACGGGGTAGTTCTCTCACTGCGAATTCAGAGGAGAGAGAGGGCACCTATCCATTTTACTGTGACTTATTTCCTTACCTGGAGTTGCTTTTGCTGAGTTAATCTCGGTGTAAAAGATCACATTTTCATCTCTGCTTTATGTTAAATTGGGTTGATTCACTTTGGACAATCTGTGTGGTCTCAGTGCTATATCCCTGCTACAAGTTCACAGTGTGTACCATCCCAGTGTAACAGGACTTTTTGGGGAGGTTTTGCAGGAAAGAGGCAGTACAGATCTGAATGTATGTCTCCTCAGTGCCACCTGCAAGCTCTGATGCTCTCTGAAGGCAGTGGCCACCAACAGCAAACACCTCCATAAGACTCAGAGAGGCTGCTCCTTTCTTGGCATCACAGGTCTCCATTTTGTCTTTATGTCTGTACTTTCACTCAGGCAGAAACATGTTGTGCATTTCTAAATTGACGTATTTACCTAATTGTTTTTAATAGTTGTTTCTTTTAGGCCAGCTGATTTGTACACTTTCCTGAGCATTTAATTTGATTTCTACATTAATTCCATATCAGGGAGTAATTAGAATAGACAAAGAAGGAATAAGTAGGACTGAAGTTATGAAACAAAACTGCCATGTGAATTTATTGCCTGTGGTTCTTCGGGACCCAGTCATCTGCTACAACTTCTTTTAATAGCTCCTTCTGACTTAAATGAGATCAAAACAAATGTAGCGGTTTGTTCTTGTGTTACATTTGGATTGAGCTACTTAGTGTTGGCACAAAACCCATGGAAAGGGGTGGGATCACTGACCCTGAAGCTTGGTACACCCAAACCACGGGGGATGTAGTGCAGAGCTTGCCTAAAGCCCTGGGATACACGGCTGTCTTCCCTCAGACAGCTCCCTACATTGTGGTGCTGGCAGAAACCTATTACAGGAGTGTTACTGACTTCTCCGAGATTTTGTAAACACATTGATTCTCAATACAATTTGAAAGGTAATGTGCAAGAAGCATTGGGTAACATTTTGAAATATTCTGGTTGCTTTCCCAGGGAAACCAAACTAAAGCCATGGATTTTACTTTTCTCAGTCCCTTTGAAACACGGACAAACATACAACCCTCCTCAGTAACTTTTTAATCCTTTGTCCACTTTCCATTAAAATAAATTTGATATTAAATTTTTGTGACTTGTTTGAGTATAATGATAGAACTTCTATTAAAACAGCAAAATAAAAATATATATTATGTATTAAAAGCACTCTTATCAATGCAATATAAAACCAGAGAATGGAATTGAATATTCGACGTAAAGACCACAACAGTAATAAACACAGTTGTTGTTTCATTCAGCTGACACGAGGTACCAAGAAATACAAAATATCTCTTAAAAGGTCTGACCTATTTCTCCAGGCTTTTCTTATTCGAAACAAAAATCCAGTCAGCACTTAGTCTTGTTTACACAAACACATGCAATAGTCCTCTTTTATGCCATGTACATTATCCTGCTGGGTGCTCACTTGCAGCTCTGGCTCCTCTATTTATCACCGTGGCAGTAATTGAAACTTTTCAGCAGTTTTTCCACAGCACTATTGTCAAAAACCTCCCCAAAAATGCAAATCCCACAAAACTCCTCAGTGCACATTTCAAAGACACAAAAATTATATTTTGTCTTCCAAGGTATCTTGCAGTCAAACACTCAACAACTTCCTCAAAATAAGTTTTATTTTTCTCTGAGGGGTTATTCAGAAATTGTTAAGTAGCATCAAATTTTCGTGGGTGATCCTGTGGAGAGGTGATGCAAATCACTGGTGCTCAGCCTTTTCTGTTTGGAGAAACAAAAAAAAAGGACACATTGCAGTGTGGAGTTTTCAGATCAGTGAAACATTATAACAAAGTGTGATTTAAGCTTTTATGGTAAAACGAGATGAAATTAACACAAACTTTGGTGCAAAAATAGCAGTATGTTCCAGTTGGAGCCTTCAGAAAATGCTTCAAAATAAACAGCATGTTGGGCTCTTGGAAGCTTCTCTCCCTCACTCATCCCAGGTGCTGCCTCCTGGAATGAAACTCAGACCTGCTCATCACTGCCTGGTAGCTGGGTCAGGGCTTGTGAAGGTGCTGCTGTGGCTACAGGAAAGAAAAGGGAGGATTCCGGTAATAAATCATCCCTATTTTGGATTTGCTGAACTGTCCCTATAATTCTCTTGCAGTGACAACCTAATGCAGCAACCTGTAATGTTACTCCCTGTGTCATTAGTTGTTTAAGCTACTCATTTGTGGATATAATATTGCAACTAAGATTTACATCAAGGCTTTCATGGACCATAAGCTGAGGTTTTACAATATCCCATTTCTTGTCACGCTTGTCCCTTTTGGCCTTTTGTCAAGGAAAAAAATACTTATAAGTACCCAAGGATCTCTAAGGCTCGGTTTTAAAAGTACCATAGGTACTTCAGGCAGCAGTGCTCAGTAATTTTCAGTGAGCCAGTTGGTACCAGAGCACTGCCTGGTGAGAGTTACAAAGGCGTTTGGGTGCCTACAGTTGCAGATGGGAACCTGCAAGATCACTGGAGTAATTTAGGCACAGAAATTGCACTGCCTCTTCAAGGGGCTGGTGGCTCCTCAAGTGAGTAGGTGTTAGGCAGCTCTCATAGCTGGCAGCTCCTGCAAGTCTTACGAGGCACTTACATGCCTCATTTGTAAATCTGCCCCTGAGGCACTTGTGATGAATTGTTCCAAGTGCTGTATTAGTTTCGTGTCTGTTTTGTCATCCGTGCAGGCACTGGCTCCTCTGGTCTTATTTGCAAGGTTACGTATTGCAGGTCATTCTTTCAGTTGCTTTTGTTCAGCTTGAAGTATCTTTACTTGCCTTTAGTGTTCAATATAGAGCACCAGCCCTTCATGCTGCTAATACTAAAGAATTAAAAATAGCTGGCACAAACCAACATTAATTTTGCAGTAGTTAAGCAGAATTGATACAATAGGCTTGGGCTATCTAGTGCTGTCAGTGAGCAAAGACTGCTGCTTACTTCTCTGGCTGACCTGCAGCTCTCCAGATGCACAAATGTCCTTTTATGAGTGAAAGAATCTTTGCCCTGTATGTGTACTCATATGTATTTCATATGGCAATGAATGTTTCGTTAGCTATAATGGACTGGCATATGAAGTAAATCCATGTATTTTTATGTAAATGTGTTGCTTGTATGCACATGTTTTTCTTCATCCCTCCTTTTTTTCCTGTGGTTCTGTAAGGCCAGCTTATGTTTATCTGAAGGTGATAGCTTTAGAGTTGCTGCTTTCATGAATATTTGATCTAATATAAGGTGCCCGGCTCTGTGATTTATGTTGATTAATTAACAATCACTTCAATTTCAGAATATATGAAACAAATGGAAACTAGCTCTTTCCCTATATTTATTTCCTCAAATTTGTATTCACTCATGATTTGCATTTGACTTGAGAGCCACCCACACTGCTTCACACAGGTTGGTGTGGCTGCGGGTGGCTCTGCAGCACAGCGTACCATCCTCCTCGCTCTCTGTCTGTGGGTGCATGTCTGCCTTTCACCCTGCAGTGAGAAGCAAGGCTGTCCTCCCTGGTTGGCCAGTGGGTGTCAGAAAGGGTTACACCTCTGCAAGACACCGATTTGGGGTGTTAAACTGAACTGTCTGCAGATTCCTTCATGTTTTCGGGATATTTAACCTCATACCGCTCCTTCGCTTTTCTGGACTTTGCCTTCCTTCCAAACTACTCTTTAGTTCCTCCACTCCCAACTGCCTTAGGCACCTGACCAGTGAGAACTGGACAGAACACTGGAAATATTCACACCAGTTTGCCCTTTCACTAAATGGTCTTGGAAACTGGGAAGGATTGAGAAAGCCTTGCAGCCCCTGCTCCCTGCAGCACCCATTACATGGACACACACACCCCCAGAGCTGCTGTTGCTCTGAGCAGGGGCTGCTCCTGCATGTGGAATAAGCAGCAGCACTGCAGATGCTGCAGTGTTTCATTTCAAAGGTGCCACACACACTTTAACCAGTGCGTGGCTGTAGGAAGGATGTGCACATTTACATGGTAGTTCCCTGTGCCTCCTGTCCCCGCTCTCCGTGGTGCTCAGTCATGGAATTAATGTGACAGGAACATGGGAATGGTGACATGTTTGTTAGGGGAGATGGGTGAACACTTTTGTTTATCCTGTCTGCTCAAGTCTCTGGCGGTCACCATCAATCATCCTTGGCCTTTGCTTCATAAGGAAGAAGCATATTAAAATTCTTCAGCCTGAAAAAGGTGAGCAAAGGGAGATTTTTGAAATCATGAATTATCATTCACGGAAGCAATCATGGTAGTGAACAGAGAATCACTACTGGCTACATTAGTTTATTTTAGTTTATTTATTACTCTGTATCTCTGTAAACCTGGGCCTTACCACTAATTGCTGTACAAAGACCAGACTCCCCTTCCCCAACAGTTCATAATGCTTCTGTGTCCTGGTCATCCTGCTGATGGGCAAAGCCTTCAAACTGCTTTGAGTTTTAATCTGGAGTAGTTTTCCTTTTCTCTTCCACTCAATTTCTCTACAGATATTTTGTCTCATCCAGGCAATGTAGTTCCTAGATCAGGAATAAAATGTGAACATCTTCTGGCACCACAAAACTGGTTTTTGCTCCCTCTCCCCAGAGATGCTTTCTTTGGTGATGACAGCATGTGCAAGTGAGAAAATGTATGTCTTCCACTTTTATTAGCTGAAAGTACAGCCAATTTATTTCAGGGACATGGGGCATTTTTAATTAATATTTTCCATAAATGTTGACATTGCATTACATGATTGAGATCACGGGAACTAAACTCAGCAGCTCAGGGTTATTTTCCAATTATTATTTTGCAAACATAAAAGAAAGTACAGGAAAGTTCTCCAAAAATGCCTTCTGTTATGCCAAGGTAATATTTTAACTGAACATCTTTGAATTTATTCTGTAAACTCTACCTTTTCTGTTACTTCTCATTCTTTGGAAACTATTGAATTCTATACAGTTATTGTAAAATATGACATTAAGGTAGGCTGCTATTTATCCTCAGGAAACATATTCAATTCTGCTGGATTAGGGCTTGTAGAGTTTTCAAATTTCTGAACATAATTTAAATCTCACTAGTGAACAAGATGCATTGAGAAGAGTCTGTCAGTCAGCAGTGAAATGGAGTCAGCATTTCATTATAGCACTGAAAGTAATTTAATGAAATTAACAGAAAAAACCCAATTATATCAAATTGCTGTGGCAGATATTTGGACTGAAAGTGCACTGTAATAAACTCATATTCATATCAAAATGGAAAATCATATGTAGTATTAGCCTAATCATTAAATTTTTTTGCATATTTAACGGATTCATTTCTAAATACAGCTATGAAATCTCTTACTGATTTCATTGCAGTGTTGATTTTCCTCACCTTCACTGTACTCATTGTGTTATTATAGTGTCATTTATGACATGAGTAGTAGTACACTAATGCCTCAAGGTGTACAGTGATAGTGTTACTATTTTTAAGGGTTGGTTGCCTTAGGAAATCTGACCTTGATACACACACGGTAATTTTTTGTCATTAACATGATACCTGGTTTTGTACTCACTGAATCCCTTGGTGGGCTTGTTTCTCAAGGCAGCACCCGGATGGGCTCAGTGAGTGGAGGGAGAAGGGGGGATGAGGCACTTGAAGCATCTTCTGTGCAACTTCCCACCAGCTGAAGTGTGTCCAGTGTGGGGAGTTTCTGCATTGCAAGCAGAATTAATTTGCTGTTAATTTACTGAAAATGGCTAAATATTGCTGATCAAGGTTGGAGAAGCTTCCACGTTACTGTTTTCATTGAATTACTGTAGACAGCTCTACAGTTTGATCCTAGCACTGCAATGATACATCAGGATTTACAAATTATTGTCTGCTTTACCTATTTAGAAAAATTCCCTGTTACAGAAATGAAATAAGTGAACTGTTATTGAACTATATATGTTGATAATTAAGTGATGAGGTGGCTGCATTATAAGTTGCAAATGTACCCAGTACACTAAACTGCACTAATTATAGTCAAGGTAAAGAGATTTTAATAGTTGCTTGGATAACTCTTCTTTTTTTTTCCTTGTGTAGTATTACCAGGCATCAAATTGTGGAGTAAAATAATTTAACTAGATCTGTCTTAAAGGTTTCAATTTCTTGTCTCCTAGAAATTACTATTTTATTTAAAGTGAAATTAGTGGGTGTTTTTGAGGTGTTGTGTGGAAGTAGATAAGGATCATTCTATAGTTAGTAGTTTAAAATAGATTTATTTGTTTAGTGGATTGCTTAATATGTGTATTTCCTGTGAAATTTATAGTGGTCTGACTAGTAGGGTTGTAAAATATAAAGTGATGTATTAATGCATTGGAGCTGTACTATGAATTTTTATCCTTGTATGATTCACCCACCACTTTATGGTCATATATTTGGAAAGAAGAAATGCCATTACCTTAATGTACAATATTCAGACCTGAGAATCAGTTGGTTTCAGGGGAAGCTGTTGTTGCTGTGGGTTTTTATACTAGTAAAAGTATAGCCACAGTAATGGCACTAACAGTGAAGTGATGTTGCAAGGAGAGTGCAGAAGTCTGGAAATAGATAGGCTGACGTTGCTTTTGAATGCTCACAGAATAGTCTTTAATTTCATAATCTCTTTTCTTACTTATTTTTAAGCTCTTGAAAATGTTTATGTATTTCAGTAAGTAATAGATCAAGAACTAGGAATGAACCAGAATTGTGAAACAAGGGCTCTTATCAGCAAGACCACTGTCTCAGCTGTAGGATTTAGAAGATGTTTTTTGCTATGGGGAATGAATGCAGAAAGGGAAAGGTCTCTTGGGACAAGGCAGCTGAGGTAGGGTTGGTGCTTTTGAATGTAAAGAGTGAGCACAAGAGAGATTTTTCACGATGCTAATGCAAAATAATTTAAATCAAATTTGAGTCTACTCTTTTTTGAGTGTCTAGTTTGAGAAATCAAAGGCCCGATTTAGAATATGTGTTGAGAAGAGGGAGTTTTGACAATGCTGCCAAATTCTAACAGGTCTTTAGAATGAGTGAATTGTCATTTTTCAGAGGCTCGTAACGAGTAGATTTGGCTGGATAATCATAGGGATGGTAAATGACATATTTCAGTATTTCATACCCCTGCTCAAAAGCATCTGTATTCTTGTATTTCTCAAAGAAAGAGCCACTGTAATTTTTGAGAGAACAGAATCCCAAATTTCATCCTTAATTTTTTATTTGTGATTTTTTTTTATGTGGTGTTTTTTATTTTTTTTTTAAAGAAAAGGTAATCTGCTTTATAGAAAACTTATATCCCTTTATCTCCAAGTTTGATTTAAGGATCATCTCTGTGTAAAACCTCCTCTTGAATATTATGATTTGGCAAACATAGAAGGAAGTGAAAATAGAGCATTATGGAAAGAATTCAGCAACCTCAGCTACAGGAGTCCCTACCAGTGATGCTCTGATATGGCACCACCTGTCACATTGACTGTGCCATGATCAAAGCTGTAAATGAGATCTGGGAGCTGAACTACCTTGTACCAGTCCAGGACATCAGCAGTGGGGTATTTCTTGTCTTTTTAAGTCTTCAGTTGGTTATGATTCATGATGCTTTATTAAAAGGATCTCACAGCGTCAGCTCTCCTTTTAGAGGGAGGTTTTAATTCCCCTCTAAATGAGCTGCCAAGGAGGTTACCTGGTGGGACTCAGTGTGGCAAAAGTATTTCAGTCTTGAAATGGTAATAAATATTTACAGCTATTTCTCTGGAGCTCTTTAGTATTGATAAAATTAACAACTCTAATTACAGAGTATTTGTTGAAGCTGTGATGACTCAGCCACTGGTGCAGTAAAGAAAGGAACAGAAATACTATCCTTCCCTGCTTGGAAGATGTTCCTCCTGTGGCTTTGTGGCATTTATGACTGGAGTTGGCACCACAAGTGCAGTTGTGATTTGGGCTGCCCCTCACCTATGGACCTTCCTAGTGCATCAAAAGCTTCCACCAGCCCTTTTTGAATATCTACTGATATGCAGCAAAAGTTAGGTAGTGTTTACCTTTATATCTCTTTTGAAAATGTCTAGTTCATAATGAGCAATTCTCCAGTGGCAGTTTGCTGTGCTCAGATTAGGTGGTTTTGGCTCGTTATTGAGATAAAAATCTGAATATGGCCTGCAGTGCTTGCAGCAGTAGCACTAATGCCTGTCAGGGCATCTGCTCAAATGCAGACTGTGCTGTGGAGCAGTGTGTGTGGTACCTATTGCAGTTAGTTTGAGGTTTGAAGTGAGTGGTAGGTGAACACCGCTCTTGACCTGGATTTCTGGGATAATGAAGCCCAGGAGAAAAGGCCTGTAGAATTTTAGAAAGGCGGAATTGGTGGATTTTATAGAAATTAAACTTTTAAAAATCTCTGCAGCTCAGCAGAGAGCACTCGGTGAATTCCTATAGGGTCATTTAAGAGTGCTGTTGAATTTCACAGTATCTTACCATAAAAGAATAGTTTACAACCTCAATTTATTCATTGTGCCAAAGTATCATCCTCCTTGGCAGAAAAACCCCCTTTTACTGCGAGGGTGATCAAACGCTCCAGCTTTGCCCATAGAAACTATGGAGTCACCACACTTTGAGATGTTTAAAACCTGACTGGATAAGGCCCTGAGCCACCTGCTCTGGTTGACCCTGCTCTTATGGGTAATGCTGGACTTAGTGATCCCCAGAGGTTCCTGCCAGCCTCATCCATTCTGTGTGACTTTCTCTAAGGTGTTCTCTTCCAGTTGCCCAAAAGGTACACGACTGGAACCATAGTAAGGAAATAAAGGGCCAGGGTCTGTTCTATAGGATCTACAGAGGCCTGTGGCTACTTTCAGACCCAAATGCCTTCATAATAACTCTGTGTCTCTCAGGGCAGATCTGGTCCATGATCAATCCTCTCTCTCAAGGGCTCCAAAGAATGAATATTAGTCCTTAAATAGTGACTAAAGATAATCTATGGAGTCATTGCGTTGATGTACAATTCCAGGTCTCGTTCATGCAGACAAGGACTGCCTGTTCCCCTTATCAGCCTGCTCCTGCAGAGCACTCCTGTGCAGAGCTCATCCTGCTGATACCATGTGTGTGAGAGCCATGTGTGGAAGGTGACCTACTGCTCTAAGGTTTCATAGACATGATCTGGCACAGCATCAGGGTTCTGGTTACAGACCAACAGGTAGAGATGATGTCCCCATGTCTCCTGCAAATACGGTGGCACAGTTACTACTGTATCTGTATGTGACTTCAGAGGAGCCCTTTACCATGTAATGACCTTCTAACCCTTTTTCTAAAAGGTACTAAACCAAACCCAAGCTGTACTCATTCCTTTTTTCATTCCTATTGCCATGGATAACAAACTGGCAGGATAACTCTGCATATAACTATACATTATAACTGTAANTCAGTTCATTTCAGACTTAAATTTATAACAACACACCTCTGCAGAATTGGAGGTCACCTGCAAACCAAAATGACACAGTATATGCAACTTAAAATCAGAGAATCACTGCAAAGACAAGAATCCCACCTTCACAGTTTGTGAAATTAATATCAAAATTACAGTTAACATGNTGTCTCAGGCAATTTCTCAAGAATGAGAAATGTTATCATTCAGTCAGTGATGGTCTCAGCCATGAACACCCTGCACAGTACCAGGACCTGTTCTCAGCCACAACAGCTGCAGCTTCTGCTGCCTTACTTGGAAGAAAGCAGGAATGAAGAAACAGCTTCAAAAAGGATTAAGAAAACACTACATAGCAGAAGGTACAGGTAGAAAGAATAGTTAGCACGTTAATAACAGAAGTTTTTTGTCTAGATGGTGTCCTCTACAGAAGATTGCATCTTCCACTGAGAAAGAATTGAA